>CAOLHI010004989.1:0-87828 GCA_948474755.1 Ctenosaura bakeri | reverse complement strand
CTGCTGTGGATCATGTGTGAAAAGAAAGTCCAGGCTATTAAAGCATGAATAGTTTAGACAGCAGATAAATCACGCTACATGCTCCTGCTTAGAATCAGGATTCCAGGAAAAAAGCAGGGTTGTTTACCAAAGGAAAAACGGAGCAAGATTGCAGCCACAGCTTGTCTTTCCTAATCTAGGACTGTTCAAATGTGTTGGGCTACAAATCCCACTCTGCCCCAATGGCAATGGTGAAGATTGTAGTCCAGCTCAACTGGAGAATCTCCAGTTGGGGAAGTATGGTTTACAATCTGTTTTCTAAAGAATCAGTACCATCTCATCACACTCAGATTCCTTGCTGTGTTTTTCAAATATATGGAAACAAATATACACACATCAGAATATTTTGGCCATAATAAAGGTTTACTTCAGATTATTGACAAAATGGAAACACAAGCTACAAAAGCTTGCATGATGTATTTTCTGCTTTTTGGTTGGACAATAAAGATAGCACTCCTTTGTGGATTTTGGATTTTGTCTTATTTGTAAATTACCATGACTGGATGTGAGGGAAAGGCAAACAGCAACTCCCATTAAAATCAGTGAGATCTAAAAGACACAAAGTTAAACATGCTGGTTTCTATTGCCTCAGTGCAATGAATTATGTATGGCTTAAGGCTGTCTTCATTGTCTTTAGGGTGTACTTTACTGAGAACATCTGTTCAGCCAGGAGCAGTTATTATTCTGTTTGGTCTCATTAGGTTTTGTTGTTGATTTGAATGGTATGACAGGACTCTGTTTACCCTACCTCTGCCTGCCTCCTATCCGTAACTAATGTCCCCTATGTGGACTTTCGATTGCAGAATCCTTAAGGCTTGAGCCTGGCTTCCTATATTCTGAAGTATCATACTCATTGATGGTACGACACAGATG
This sequence comes from Ctenosaura bakeri, assembly GCA_948474755.1. Classification (NCBI taxonomy): domain Eukaryota; kingdom Metazoa; phylum Chordata; class Lepidosauria; order Squamata; family Iguanidae; genus Ctenosaura; species Ctenosaura bakeri. The sequence continues at coordinate 86,916 of CAOLHI010004989.1, read as the reverse complement.
AATAGAAACTTATCATAGAATCATAGAGTTGGAAGAGACCAGAGGGGCTACCGAAACCAACCCCCTGCTATGCAGGAACATCCATCAAAGCATTCCCAACAGATGGCCATCCAGCCTCTGCTTAAAAACCTCCAAAGAAGGAGACTCCACCACACTCTGAGGCAGCATATTCCACTGCCGGACAGCTCTGACCATCAGGAAGTTCTTCCTGAGGTTCAAGTGGAATCTCCTTTCCTGCAGCTTGAATCCATTGCTCCTTGTCCTAGTCTCTGGAGCGGCAGAGAACAAGCCTGCTCCCTCCTCAATATGACATCCCTTCAGATATTTAAACATGGCTATCATGTCCCCTCTTAATCTTCTCTTCTGCAGACTAAACATACCCAGCTCTCTAAGCCATTCCTCATAGGGAATGGCTTCCAGACCCTTCACCATGTTGGTCGCCCTCCTCTGGACATGTTCCAGCTTGTCGACATCCTTCTTCAATTGAGGTGCCCAGAACTGGACACAGTATTCCAAATGAGGCCTAACCAATGCAGAATAAAGTGGTACCATTACTTCCCTTGATCTAGACACCATGCTCCTATTGATGCAACCAAGAATCAAGATGGCTTTCTTGGCTGCCTTATCACACTGCTGACTCATGTTCAGCTTATGATCTACCAAGACCCCTAGATCCCTTTCACACGTACTGCTATCCAGCCACGCATCCTCCATCCTATATGTGTGCATTCCACTTTTTCTGCCTAAGTGCAGGACCTTGCATTTCTCTCTGTTGAAATTCATTTTATTAGCTTTGGCCCAGCTCTCCAATCTGTCAAGGTCATTTTGAATTTTGATCCTGTCCTCTGGTGTATTAGCAACTCCTCCCAATTTGCTATCATCTGCAAATTTGATCAGCATGCCCTCCGCTCCTTCATCCAAGTCATTGATGAAGATGTTGAATAGCACTGGGCCCAGGACAGAACCCTGTGGCACCACTAGTCACTTCTCTCCAGGACGATAAGCAGCCATTGGTGATCACCCTTTGGGTTCGGTCGGTCAACCAATTACCAATCCACCTAACAGTAGCCCTGTCCAGCCCGCATTTTACTAGCTTCTTTGCAAGAATGTCATGGGGAATTTTGTCAAAGGCCTTACTGAAGTCAAGATATGCTACATCTACAGCATTCCCTTCATCTATCAAGCTTGTAACCCTATCATAAAAAGAGGTAAGATTGGGTCTGGCATGACTTATTTTTGAGAAATCCATGCTGGCTTTTAGTGATTACGGCATTGCTTTCTAAGTAATTAGAAACTGACTGTTTAATTATCTGCTCTAGGATTTTTCCTGGTATTGATGTCAGGTGATCATTTTTTGACCGGGCGATAATTTTTTGGGTCCTCTTTTTTCCCCTTTTTGAAGATGGAGATGACATTTGCCCTCCTCCAGTCTGCTGGGACTTCTCCTGTTCTCCAAGAGTTCTGAAAGATTATTGCAAGTGGTTCAGAAATGACTTCTCCCATAACTTTTAATATCCTTGGATGTAATTCATCTGGCCCTGGAGTCTTGAATTCATCTAGCTTAGCCAAATATTCCTGTACTACTTCTCTACTTATTCTGTGCTGCATTTCCCTTGCTTCCTCACCTGCTCCCCATGCCTCAGGTTGGATACTTCTATCCTTTTGGGAGAAAACTGAGGCAAAGAAGGTATTGAGTAGTTCTGTCTTCTCACTTCCTCCTGTTATTAATTGGTCATCTTTTCCACCCAGTGACCCTATCACTTACACTCATCTCTTGCCTTCTAACTTTCTTCTTTATTTGGCCATTTCCGTACTAGACACCAATAGTGCGTTGTACCATTACAATCCTGGCATTGCCACTCATGTGATGGTAGCAAGTTAGGAATGCTGTTTTCTACATACTTCCGCCTTCAGCGGATGAGTAGCCGTATTGCCACCAGTGTTCCTTCTGCACTACAGCGTCTTTGGCCATTCTCTTTCCCAGTCTTCACCCCTCCCCACCGCCCCTGATTGGTCAGGGTTTCCCCCCCCCTTTTTTCTTTGATAGCCGTGCTAGTGCAATGTTGTTGCAACTGTACTACAAGCCAGTACAATGTTACATTTTCATGCTATAATGCCTAAAATGTATTTAAAAAATAAAAAGTTTTTATGCAAAGAAGAACTTTAAAATAAACATGGAGAAGTGATAGATTTCGAAGTTACCACACCCTGGGCGTCAGGGAGGGAGGGACAAGCTGGGCATGCTCATGTCCCACCCACTGCTAGATCCATGGCAACAGGAAGCGCTATCAGGTGCTGTTAGGTACTGCTGGCTGACATGATTGAAGCACTAAAGGAGGTGCTTAACAATTTTTTTCTGGAAATAGCATAAGGCAATTTGGCAATGCTTGGGGATGGGATAGCAGCCAGGCAGTAGCATGGCTCCTGGACGGGTAACAACCCACTGCTGTAACGTTATAGTGACATCATGCAGCAATAGCCTTTGTTTCTACATACCTCTACACAACTACCAACTACTACTCCTCTTCTTTGTAAGTTGCTTCTTTAATACAATTACTCTTTCATCACCCATTCTTTATACTTTATAGTAGTGTCATTTGGTTATTTTGAAGTGGTGTGTTAAGTACTTTCAAGTACCAAATGATTCCAGTTTCCAGAAACCAGTTTGCAGAAACATTGCTTGTGTGTGGACCAGATGCCACTTTCTGGGAAAATTCTATATTTCTGTTTGCTTTCTGGTATGGAAAAGGCCAGCAGAGAGAGGCACAGAGCCGCTATGTAGTATAAAACATAAGGAGATCTATCATCAAGTTGTTGTTGACATTTCTATTTCTGTAAATATTACTCAAGATAAGCAAGGACATGATATGTACAACCTATGCTGGTGCTTGTCTGCTGTGTGGGTCCACAGGAGACCAGTGGAAGCAGAAGACTTGGATCTAAAATTTAGAAGTGGAAGGAAAGAGAGAAGGGGGGAGGGAAGTGGAATTATTTTGGGGAAGTGCACGTAAAAAGGAACTGTTGATTTGTGGCAAGGAAAAATGTGTGTGTTTGTGGTATGTGAGGAAGGGAGATATGTGTGTGTGGGAAATATGTGTGAGCAAAGTACCATATAAACAATATATAACACTGGACTTAAAGGAGTCATGCTGGCTGCAGCGTGGTAAAGTCATTTCAGTGTTAGACAATGACACTGGGAGATCAGCATCCAAATCCCTGCTCAGCCATGGAAACCCACTGGTTGACCTTGGGCAAGTCACACTCCTAGTCTCAGCAGAAGGCAATGATAACCCCTTCTCTGAACAAGATCTTGCCAAGAAAACCCTGTGATAGGTTTGCCATTAGTTGGAAATGATTTGAAGGTGCACAAGAACAACTAGCTGCCAATTCGCTTTCAGTCTGAATTCAAGGTGCTAGTGATGACATCTAAAGTCCTTAAGAGCTTTGGACCTTGATACTTGAAGGAAGGCCTCTCTATATACATACCTGTCTAAGAATTGAGGTCTGGAAAAGGGACCCTCCTCTGTGCCCCAACAGTGGGGGCAATATGAAATAGGACGAAGCCAAGAGGGCCTTCCTGGCTATGACAACTCAACTCTTGCATGCCTTCCCCTAGAAGGTCTGATTGGCGCCACCACCAGTTTCTTTCTAGACCTAAGTCAAAACATGGCTTTCTATTAATGCCTTTGGGGACTAATTTATCCCAAAGTGTACATATACTTCGTTTTAAGTTGTTGTAGCTTTTACAGCATTTTTAACTGTTGCTTTGTTTTGATCTGGAAGTATTATAGATTCTTTACATTGTACACCACTCTGAATTCTCATTACAAATGGGACAGAAGTATTTTAATAAGCAAATAATAAATAAATGTGCAGTCTCCAGTGGCAGCTATTGGCTCTGATGTTAGTGGACGATGAATCTGCTCCAGGCTTTAGTCCGAACTTGAAAGAAGTTATTGAGGTTTCCGAAGCCAGTCCCTCAAACAGAGTCAGCATCTTGGATAGCTTCTTTAAAGTGCAGACTGAACAAATGTTCCTAGGTTTTCAGAATAGCAATAATTCCCAGGTGAAATTTATGACATGCAAGCTTGACAGTCAGGAAGCAGCTATTGACAAGTCTACCTAAATACCAAATGAAAAAATGGATTTCAGTTTATTTATCTATATATTTCTCTGTAGAATTAACACACTGTCCACATTCATAAATGACAAGATATACACATTCTGTCTTCATGGAAGGCCCACACTCCTCCCAAAACATGGAAGTTTTTTGCATTCAATTTAGTCTGTATAATATGAAAAGCTTCAAGTCTTCAGATGGGGGCATTCCTTATAATAAGCCACACTTCCCAGCTTTGTAAAGGACAAGCTTCCTGATCCTCAAATAAGGAGCATTGTAAGGGATACCTGCTAACCCTAGACTCAGCTCCAGTGCAGATTCATTGCCCCACTGACACTGGATCTACTGTTGCCATTGCCAGTCTCTCAGCCAACATGAGATACCCAGGGCCAAAAATGCTGGACATCCCTTGTCTGCATAGTTCTCATAGTACACTTAGACCCCTGTCATCTGAAATTGCTTATCAAGACTTTCTTGCAGTTCACAATGTTCTCAGTACTAACATAACCCCAAGCAAATGGTGCTTTTCACATAGCTGAATTTCTTGCTTAACACCCCAGAGTCTTGTGAAGGTTGTGGTTTTTGAAAACACTATTTTGTGCCTCCCAAGCAGTGGGAAGTTCACAGGGCAGCTTTAAAGAACTGATTATATTTTGCAGAAAGGAGTAGAGAAGATGTATAATGCTTTGCAATCAGTCTGTCTATTTATACATGCATTAAATATGATGATAAGGATGGTGATGGAGGAAGTAAACACAGGGCAGATGATACACAAAGGGAGGAGGGATCCATATCCAGATGTAGCACCCTTCCTGTTTTCTCCAGCCAGGTTGAAAAGCCTTTAGGATAGCTTTCCTTCCTTCCTTCCTTCCTCTGACTCTCCCTTGTTCCTGGTTTTCTTGGCCCATAGAGGGCGCACAAGTTTTATTACCTCCTTCCAGAGACTGCAGATGGATGTGTGAGAACAGATCACCCAAAAGAACAGGGGCGACCATTAATTAACCATCTTCTTTAGTGATCAAGTCATGGCAAAATTTTCAAAATAACAAGACAGCTTGTCTTTGTTCTGGATAAGACATAGTTCTGAGGTTTTTGTAAAGTGTGTGTGTGTGTGTGTGTGTGTGTGACAGAGAGAGAGAGAGGTTTTTGACTGAGTGTGAACCCATAGCAGATGGAAGTCTCCTGCTGAATAGCAGATTTGCTTCCTTCCTGCTGCTTCCTCTAACCTCAGCCCCCACTGCTATGTCTGCTCAGTCTCTATTTGTGGCTCCCATACTATACCAGAGCAGTACAAAGAAGGGGAGAAGGCAAAGGGAAGAAGAGATACCATCATGGAGCTCTGTTAGAATATTAAGGATATATGCTTTCTGTCTTAGCAGAACAGGGAGAATTTCCTTTTTTACTCTACCCAGCATAGCTAATAGTGAAGGATTATGGGCATTATAGTCCAAAGTGTGAGGGACAGCCAGCATAATGTAATGGTCTGAGTGTTGCACTAGGATTGTGGAAGACCAGCTTTCATGTTCCCTGTGGAAACCCTACCAAGTGACCTTCAGCAAGTTACCCTCACTCACCTTCAGAGGACCCCCCCATCTTGCCAAGAAAACCCTATGTTAGGGTCACCATACACTGGAGTCAGCTTAGACATTCATGCCACCACTTCAAGTCACCCCAGTGATTTGTTGCTCACCCCAGTGCTAGAATAGAGAAATCTTGAATTGGGTGCTTGATTTGTGTTGATTCGAAGGATGTTTAATTGGATGTTAAGTGCCAAATTGAAGGGGATATATTTCTTGGAAAGCAAGGTCAGGCCTACATGCAGCCTTTGCGTTGCATCCCAGACCATTGGGATAACAAAGTCCTGTTCCCACATTGTTTGTGATGTAGCCACTATTATTCGTCTGTAATAAAGATTATATAGATTAAGCAGTCTGGTTATATAACATGTTCTGACTTGGATTATGGGTTGTTTGCTATTGGACTTGCCAAACTGTGGGATCTTCTACATTGACCTAAAGAAGCACGAATTATCAATATATAGCTCCTTGGGTTTTGCTGCTTGTTTTTGCCTCTTCTTCCTCTCATTTGATTTGTTTGTAGCAATTTCTTGGATCTACACTAGGGCTCTTCCAATAAGTTTTTTTTTTTTTTAAATCAGGATGCTATTTGTCAAGGTGATCCTATAGTTTTCAGGGCAAATTTTCTCCCCTTTGATTTTTTTAAAGAAAGAGATATACTGCAAATGTGTCATTTTTATGGATGCACTCATCCACTTAGTAGTATAACTCTAAAAATTAAATTTAAAAAAAGAGAAAGGAAGAGCAGAGAAGGGAATGTCTTGTTCTGATATGTCTTGGAACTGAAAAGAAAACCATTCAAGGGTGGGAATAAAAGGCTGCAGCTAGTGCTGGGACTTGGAAAATGATCTGCAGACTCCATTATGTACTATGTACCACTGTAACTATGATGCTGCATAGTGGATTTCAGCCAGACACTCCCCCAACCCCACTTACTAGTTAGCAGCTGCTGGGATTGGCAGGGATCTGTTTCCCTGTTGATCAAGAAGTGGCTGCCTGACTTTTCCATCCCTTCCGTCAGTGACCTCTGATGTGATAGGCAGGAAAAGGACCCTGCCACAAATCCCCACATACTGAAGATCACTCATGTGAGGTGGTGGATGGGAACCTCAGGCTGCTTCTTCTCAATCAACAACGGAATGGACCCCCATTGATCCCAGTGGCTGCTAAATGGGGTTTGGGGGATGTTCATGATTCCTATGTAGCCCCTAAACTAGGAGCTGTGTAGGAACTGTGTAAATATATAACAGTTACAAATGTGTAACTGCATAACGGCTCCAAAGGCTGGGCAGAGTTCATAATTGCCCAACCTTTCTCCATCCACAATATTCAAGGCAGCTTACAACCACTTAAAGTATGCAGAGACAGAAAAATAAAAACAAAACAAAACAAGTAAACACAGGCACAATATATTTCATTAAAATCTGTATCTCCTGCAGCAAATTACAAATGAAAGCTCTGCCTAAATATAAATGGAATAGAAAGGTAGAATAGAATAGAAAGGTAACAGGAAGGGGCCCAACCAAACCTCCTTTTTCATAAGTTGGGAGCAGCCACTGAGAAGGTTCTCACCCATGTCCTCACCAAATGTGTCTGTGATTGGTGGTGGGACTGAGAGAAAGCCCTCCTCCCATGTAGATCTTAAAACCTGGGCCACCTCTTAAAAAGCAGGCTCATATATTCCCTTGTTTACATCCAGTACAGTGAGACATAGCATTTGAATATATATAGGAATGACAATGCAGAAGGTACATGAATCACACACAGTTGGAAGATATGCTGGTATAGAAGTCAAATGAACAGTTTATATCTGATCTGATCTGGCTGGGTGACATTCACATAAATAGCTAAGAGCTCTGTGATGTCAGCCACTTTCAAGGAACTGTGGTCAGTCTGGGGGGTGGTTCCACTCAAAAGGCACTATGCAACTCTATTCTGCTGTTTTTCCGTGATGAATTTTCCCTGGTAAGCAGAAAAGATGAAAGAAGGAATGGGAAAACATAGGCCTGAAAGCAAAAGGTGACGTCTGGACTTCCTGTCAGGTTGGGAAACTGAACAACTGCACAGGAAAAGGCTCATCTTGAAGCACCCTGCAACAAGGAGAATGGCAGGGTTTTCCAAGCTGTGCTTATCAGTGGCAGCTGTGGTGTGTCAACTTTTAGTAAGCTCCCATATTGAGATAAAGCCTTGATAAGAAGCAAACACCTGCTAGCTGTTGTTTTCCCCACCCATTTCTATTAGCAGAGGAGTTGCCAAAGTGCTTGGCTGTGTGAGAGAGTGAGGCAGTTGTGTGGGTGGACACCAGGAGTCGGTTTCTGCATGAAACTGGATGACTATAACTGTGAGTCAGGGGAAGCCTCTGAACACTTTCTGTGTACATAATGTACAATGCAGGGTTGGAACTGTTGCCACACCTTCATTCTCTAAGGAATCTTCAAGGCAAAATACAGGGATAGTACAGAGTTCTCTCTAGATCAGATTTCCCCAACAAAGTGCCTTCCAGTGACTTTGGACTAGGCCTCCTATTATCCCCAGATGACATGGCCACTGTATGTGGAATTATGGGAGCTGTAATCTAATGCAAGAAGGCCATATTGAGGATGGTTGATTTTGGTACTTTGTCCTCTTTCTTGCCCCAAAATTGCTGAGTCTTGGTCACACTGATGAGACAGAAGGATGGAAAGGAAAGCATTCTTCTTTTCAGCAAGCATTTAGATCAGGGATAAAGAATCTGTGCTATCCCCAAATACTGCTGAATCAGAAGTCCTCTCATGTCTGACCATTGGACGTTGGCTGTCAGAATGATGGGAGTTGAAACCCAGCAACATTTGCTGGGCAACCTATTCCCGACTCATGATTTAGATGATTCTGTACCAGCTCCCCTGCTGGGTTCCTTTTCTTTCATGGCACCAACAGAAAGGTAAGAGACAGCTATTGTGATACACCACAGCAGTAGGTCAAATGTCTCCTGTCTGGGGGATTTCTTATTGGCTAGCAACCAGTCAGCATAAAGCAACTCTGCCATAAAAATCAAGGTCAGATGCTGTTACTTGTTTTGGCATAACTTAGGACACTAAGCAGCTGTCTTCATTACATTACTTCACCTAGATAAATCTTTGGAGTTTGGCTGGGTTCCCCATATTCCATGTGAAAATAATTTTTTTCCCTCTGTTGGTGGGGTTTATGTTAGTGGCATGGTTCCAATAGTTGGTTCCAGTGCAACTTACACAAGGAGTGATTCTTGTGCCTGATCACCTTATCCAGAAGAGTCAGGGGAGCTTAGAGTCTCCAATGACAGTGAAGTAACAAATCCACCCCTATTTTTAGTTCAGGCTTTGTGGGAGCTATCTAAGGTGCTGAATCTATTGGGAGGATAGGGATCAACATTTTCGATAGCTACTTTAAAATTCAGGCTAAATCCCAGAGCAGATTCCTCACGCCACCAACACCAAAACTACCAGACATCCCTAGGAAAAGATTGATATGTAGGAAGGCCGTTATCCACCCACAGTCTTTTCACTGCAGTACCCACTGAGAGTGCTGTTCCCTAGAGTGCCCACCACTGTCACTGTTCTTTCTACTGTGCCAGGTATGGAAAGGTAACTTTTTTCTCTGTAACTAGTATGCTTTAGAGCTTCTGGGGCTGTGCAATTTTGTCTGTAAGAGCTGGAGCACCATACTGGTTTCAGCTTCTTGCAGGGAGGAAACTAGAAGAGAAATTGACAGGTAATGTGTCAATTTCACCTCTTTGTTCTCTTAAAACTGGGACTCCATGGAGAAGAGAAGGAAGAAAATCTGTGTCAACTCATTTCCCCCACTCCATTTGCTAAAGCAGTGTGCCCATACAAACACTGGAATCAATCTGCAAACTAGATATCTTAATTTTAAAAACTGACTGCTTGATAATCCTGACCCCTTATCACTGGACAACAGTTGAGTGAAACTGAAGTTGTTCTTATGTACCTTCAAACTGACTTTAACTTAAAGGCAACTCTCTCATAGAGTTTTTTTTTCCGTTCAAGATTTTTTCACAGGAGATTTGCCATTGTAATGATGAGAGAACGTGACTTGTCCAGGTTTTTCCAGCGGCAATCCATGACTGAATGAGGATTCAAACCCTGGTTTTCCAGAGTCTTAGTTCAACACTCAAACCCCCCTACACCACATTGGCTCTGAAACAGACCTCTTTACTATGAGATCTTGCGGAATCTCAGGGTGGAGGAGAGGAGGGAAGGATGGTCACATGCACCACTAAACAAATCATGCACCCAAAGCAGTCAGGTAAGACAACAGTGCTTCCTCAAGGCAGGACTAAAATGATTTTGTTACATTTGCAAAAGAAGCTCCAATTTTCAAAACAGCCTCTTACAGGATGAAAGGAGAGAAGGGAACTCAGTGGTTTGGGAGAAACACTCTTGCCCCTGCTACCCCCTAACACTGTTTTTTCCAACCTACTCAAAGTACCTTATCTACCCTGCCCCAAGCTCTTTGCTTATATTCACAGCCCTCAACTGTATCTAAAATAACATCTTTTCTGGACAGCTCAGTTCTTCCATTCCCTCCCTTCCTCCCTCTGACCTTTTAATAGTTGCAGCTATTGTTAATACGGCCTAAGAACTCTCAGCTGCTGCATCATGCTTCAGAAACACCCTCACGCGTCTCGCCTTGCTCCTTTTATGTATATTTGTGTATGTGTACATTCAGAGCGCACTCCAAGTAACACACAGTGCTGTCAGTCATACTGCACAGAATGCTTTCCTCACATGGTAGAGCACGAGCAATGTCCCTGCCCTATTCTCCCTGCTGCCCCCAGAGTTTGTCTACCCTTTGTAACAAAAGCACTAATTCCCAAGCCAATTGGAAAATTCACTGCAAAGCGGAAGTTCTCCAGAACAGGAAGTACACAATTGGTTGATTTCCTTTCCCCCCTTTTTTTCTAAGTGCAACGGGAACACGTTCATTGCCACCTGCCTGTTTCATCTGATGATTAAATAGGCTTATTGAGAGTATTAGCTTATTGAGATTTCCCAGCCAAGCATCTCTGCTCGTGTCATCCTTGAGAATCACTTTCCTTTGCACCTGCTTCTTGTGCCATTTCCCTTTGAGCCATGGGACATGGGCTTATATCTCTTTGAATTGGTAATGTACTCCAAGTAGCCACAATATGATTTCATAGAACTATGCGAATTTGGGTCCATCAGTGATGTTTATCTCCAGGTTGCTGGGCAATGAAGGAAGATCACAGAATTATTGAGGGACACCTGTTGACAGGGACTGTGACAGGTCCTACTGTTTTTAGAGCATTGGGGTGTGTTTCTGAGAAACCCAGCGTGCATATTTTTTTAAAAATTAAATGGCTATTAGAACTTAGTACAGCATAAACTTTCTCCCACTGGCATCAATGAGACACACCTCATTTCAGCTAGCGTCTATATCTGTAACTAGATCAGTACCTGGGAAAGTTACCTTTTCTGACTATGGCTCACCATACTTTTAGGCATACTGGCCAGGGTATTCTGGTGACTATAGTAAATACACACACACACGTTTTCTATACTCTGATCAAGACTGTTTTTTAATTTTCTTTTTGTGAAGCACTGACAATGGAATCAAAATATAAAACTAATGCAGTGATGTTGAAAACAACTATTATTACTCGATGAAGGATCACATATTAAAACAGATACTGGAAATGAAGATCTCCATTTTGATCCAGGCTGTATGTACGTAGATGAGTAAAATAATCATTTTATGTAATGGGATTCTGAGTCACCTCTCCTTTAAGTGAGTGCTCTAAGCAATACAATAAACTCATAAAAAGGAACTTAAAACAATTCCAGACTGAACAGGCTGATAAAACAATGAAGGGACCTTTAGAACCCAAGGAGCAGCATTCATTACTAAAAACTCAGCAGAACAGCATAGTTTTTATCAGCTGTCTAAAGGTGAACAATGGGAGATCCATGTGGTCATGGATCTCACAATAAGCCATGTGGGAGTTTACAGCCAGAGCATTACTATACATTACCCTGATTCGGGTTCCTGCCAACTTCACCTCTCCATGTGGGGAGACATGTAACAAGGTCATGGGTGATGAATGTAGGCTCATGGGATAATAAAAGGGATTAAAGGCAATTAACGAGAACTGGGGGTGGGGGTGGGGGTGGACTACAACTCCCATACCAGTGACCATGAAGAAGGGGTGGAGGGTTCTAGTCAGTGTAGCCCATTTTCTTTGGAAGCTGCTTTCTTTGACATAGCTAGGCAAATACAGTTGTCATATGTCTGCTATGTTGAATTTGGTCCCTTATCTTTGCCTAAATTATGCCTTTGGTTCCTGAACTGTGCATCCTTGGAAGCAGAAACTACTAAGACACATTCAGCTACAAAGTATAATAGTATATGACCTTTTAAGGTATATGGCCTATTAATTGAAATGCTGAGTTTAAAAGATGTTGACTGAACAGGTTATGCCAGGTTACTCTGATTTTGACAGACAGGGCTATGTGTTCTGAGGTATCAGCAAAGGCAAGACTTCTCCAAGTTATAGTCTCTCTGGAGAGAAATTAGAATTGGATAGCTCCAAGAATTTGAAGACATTTGGCTTCAGGTCTGTGAAAATGGCATATGTGTTTCTCTCACTTTCACATCCCACTTACTCAGGAATGAAAACTAGAACAATTGTGACTAAGAAATAACTGATTACACTAGCATTTGAACCTGTGGCCCACTGTTTACTCTTCAACCTGTTAGCTCTTCATTTTTTTTTACTATATATGTTTATTCTGCTGTTTTCTCTTTGTTGCTCCGTTACATTCACTTTTTGAACAATAGTTTCTACCTTCCTGCTTTCTCCTTTTCTATTGCCCCCTTCAAAATAAACAAATAAGTAAATGATAAAGTTAGTAGTGGTTGGAGTATTGGTACAACCTTCAGATTCACAAACTACAAGTTAAATTTCACTCTCTTAAAATACTAAGGCCATTTCTGCACTAGACTGGTTGCTTTCAGTCTTAGGTATGAGGTATGAGGACAGGTTAAGTCAAGTCAAGTAAAAAGAAAATTCCAACCCTCCCGAAATTCTTACATTACAGGCAGGATGAAACAGAACCCAAAATTTGGCAGAATCTGGAGTTTTGCAATAATAGCCAATAACTCCATATCATTGAGGCAAAGAAGCAATTTTAGGCTTTAATCCAGACTTTAGAAGAGCTACCCAATGTGGTGAAGAGGGGGAGTTATACAGTTCAGCACCTTGGAGAGTTCCCTTTGAAGTGTCATGATAAAACCTGGAATGGATCCCACTGGTATGGAAGCCACCCTCTCTCCCTGGGGAGTTGGCATTTCAGGCTTTGCTCTTACTTATCTGAAAGATCGGGGTGGGACACACCAGCCTTCTCGATATTGTCAGACTGCAGTTCCCAGCCAGTGTGATGAGAGATTATGGGGACTGCAATTCAACAACCACTGGAGGGCCTTGACAGAAAATAATATCCCTGCGACAGAAAATAGCATCATTCTAGAGGGAGCAAAGAGATAAGACACAGTCTGATCATCAGCAAAATCCAATTATTGATTCAAGCAGGCAGTTCAAAAGCGTCATTAAGTTTGCCAGCCTGGATTGCTTTTTCACACTTGTTAACCTCTAACCCTTTGTCAGAGCTCTTTAAAAAACCCCCCACTGCATCCTGTTTCTGGTCAGAGGGGTTGGCAAGAAGCAAAGCCTGCTGAATCAGCCTGCAGCCTCTTTAGCTTTTGGCCCCGCTTGTACCTATCTACCTATTTCCACACTAGACTGTTATAGCGCTATTATCCCACTTTCAACATCCTATGGAATCCTGAGGTTTGCAGTGTAGGGGTCCCTCGCTAAATTGCAAACCCCAGGATTCCATAGGATGTTGAAAGCGGAATAATAGCGCTATAACAGTCTAGTGCGGAAATGGTCTGTCTCTCCTCGGAGGAAAACGAGGAGGCCAAAAGGACCATTGGCCAGCCTCCTTCACTGAACAGGAAATGCTTTCGTTGGCCTGGTCGCGAAGCTAGGCCTCTTCTGCCTGCCTGCCTCCCCTTTGGCCACAAGGTGCTCAATCCAGGCCATTTCCGCACTAGCCTGTTATAGCGCGATGATTCCACTTTCAACCTCCTCTGGAATCCTGGGGTTTGCAGTCCCGAAACTGCAAACCCCAGGATTCCAGAGGAGGTTGAAAGTGGAATCATCGCGCTATAACAAGCTAGTGCGGAAATGGCCCCAGTCTTGGCGGCTTCCAAGTGTGACTCAACCGCTGCCGCTTCCTCCGATCGGCTCCTTTCGGCGCAGAGCGGAGGCTCCAGGCGAGCTCTGCACCCTGACGTCTTCTTCCCGTTAGCTGACTCCCCTTCCAGGCGAAGGACGAGGGCTCAACAATAAACCAGCCTAGTCTCCTTCCTCCTCCAAGTCAGGGTCCGTCCGTTCGATTAATCCATTACGATGACTGGCGCGAATATCAGATACGCAGGGAGAGCAGCCGTCCCCGCGTCCTTCCAGCTAGCGCCGCCCTCCGTTCTGCAGGATAAGCACTAGGGGGCGCTAGAGCGTCTCGCAATGGCGATTCGCGCTCCGGGAAACGTGGCTGGTGGGCTCATCGAATAAGGGCGCATAGTCCTCCCTTAGGCCATTTCCGCACTAGCCTGTTCTAGCGCGATGATTCCACTTTCAACCTCCTCTGGAATCCTGGGGTTTGCAGTTTCGGGAGGGGCCGGCTGGATTCCAGAGGAGGTTGAAAGTGGAATCATCGCGCTAGAACAGGCTAGTGCGGAAATGGCCTTAGTTTGATCAAGGGGTCTCCTTAGCGAGACGCTCTCCTGCGTTCCAATAGGGAACATGCAGAACTTGGAACAGTTACTTTGCAGACTACAAAACTCAGACTCCCCAGCCAGCATAAGCACTGGCCATGCTACCTGGGGGATTCTGGGAGGGGTATTTCCCCCTCTGTACATTCATCATTTCTGGACAGGTGCCAGTGTGTTTTCACTCTGTGTCAGCTCGGCATCTGGATGATGGTGATAGCGCACAGAGGTGAGGAGCTTTCCCTTTAAATGGGGTGGTAAACCCAGTGAATATTAATATGAACTCTCCAGTTAATACTGCTTCTGTGGAGTCAAAGGGGTGATCAAATTGGAGCTGTTACTAAATGTGAGGACTAAATGCATTACATAGCATAGCAAATTTTTACACAAACACAGTTTCCTATATTTTCCACCATGACCAGGAAGTTGAGAGGCTGCATCTTTCTAGTGAGAGTTATTCTATTTATGTGGCTTGGAAATGTGTCTGCTAGGTATTACCAATTTCCCTTTTCTTTTCTTTTGATGCGCAAGGTGTAATACATGCCTGATATATATGGCTATCTTGGGCCATTTCCGCACTACACCGTTATAGTGCTATTATTCCACTTTCAACATCCTGTGGAATTCTGGGGTTTGTAGTTTACTGGGCCAAAGAGCTCTCTGGCTGGGAATTCTAAATGTTCCTCCCTAAACTGCAAGCCCCAGGATCCCACAGGATGTTGAAAGTGGAATAATAGCACTGTAACAGTGTAGGGCAGAAATGGCCTTGGTTGCAGAAGATTTAGCTGTGCAGCCTTAAATTCTGAACATGGCATCAGAGCTTGCAAAATTTGCTTTTTGAGGGAGGGGTTCCAATTTCCCAAAGCCCCCAACTTGGATACCCCTACTGCTTTGGTCAGAATCTAATTTTGATTTCTCTCTCTCTCTCTCTTTGTTTTTGGATTGGATGTCAGCAGTACAACTGCTTCTGGGCCTCTCAGCTGGTTGGAAGACTGAGCTGGCCAGAAGGGACATGTCAGAGTTCCCAGCATGCCAGGAATTATTTTCTGCAAATGAAATGAAAATGTGGCACAGAACCAATGATAGCTGACTTAGTCTAAAGATGAGCTGTGCAGCTTGAGGGAAGGTTGTCCTAGTTAAAGAAGAGAGGCAACTCTTCTCAGTAGACCATTTCAGATAGAGACATCAGTTAACTGGGAGTTATCACTACATCTCCTGTCCTAATGGAAATATCATTTGTTTGTTTTAAACCTTGTAACCTACTTCCAGAGATACAGGATTAATAATGATGTTTACAAAAGACCATATAATGTGGATGATCTTGAACTACTCAGCTCATAAAGTTGTATGTACTTCTCTGGCCTGACAACTTCCTTGTGATACAGAATAAGCAGGGAGTCAAGACATTTCCAGGTAATTGATTTCCAGCCTGAGTCAAAGCTATCATCATAGTTTGTGGCTTTTTACTGTATATCATAATGTAGCCCGGTGGTTCTCAAAGTGATGTGT
Organism: Ctenosaura bakeri; assembly: GCA_948474755.1. NCBI lineage: Eukaryota > Metazoa > Chordata > Lepidosauria > Squamata > Iguanidae > Ctenosaura > Ctenosaura bakeri. Next base: position 70,884 of record CAOLHI010004989.1, on the reverse strand, counting down.
TAGTTGAAGCCACAGAATATTTTATGCATATATTTAAAAGATCTATAAGTAACAAAAAAAAAAACCCTTAATGCTGACATAAAAACTATAAGCGCAGAGCTTACTGATCATGTCAGTGGATTCTGGGAGCCTTCCCATGGTTGGAACCAAATTTTGGCCTATGTCACTAGGCTGGCAAAAACTGGTTTCTTCACCCTCTCCAACCCACAGGAGTCTCCCCAGCCCTCTGAAAATGCTACACACAGATTCAGGTGACCCTGTTGAATGGGATGAATTGGAGTATAAGAAGCAAGGAGGCTTTTTCCCTGAGCGAAACCCTTTTGTGCATCGATCTAACCAAACAGCCCAAAGCTGGGGGAAAGGCCAGAACCAACTGAAACTACAAGACTCAGCATGGTATAACAATATGAGTGTTGGACTATGATTCTGGAGACGAGGGTTTGAATCTCTGCTCAGTCATGAAAAGCTGCTGGGTGATCTTGGGCAGGTCACACTCTCTCAGGCTCAGAGGAGGGCAAAGGCAAATCCCCTCTGAACAAACCTTGCTAAGAAAACTTTGTGATAGATTCATCTTAGGGTTGCCGTAAGTCGGAAATAACATAAAGGCACACAATAACAACAAACAACTGCACACACAGTGATTGAAGTAGAATTCTAATTCAGTCACAGGCTAACTGATGAGTATGTAATGGACATTATTTAAAACAGGGACATTATTTAATGGACATTATTTAAAACAGGGTTCCACAAGTGGAGACTATCAATGAAAAGCTCCCTTTCCACATGCTTGATGACATAATACTGTTACCAGCAGGCACAGAAAAAGGGCTACTGATGCTGCTCATAGAGTGTAATGCCAATTCTGCGCTAGACTTTTATAGTGCTACTATTCCATTTTCAAAATCCTATGGAATCCTGGAGTTTGCAGTTTAGGGAGGGGCCTTGAGGCTGCTGCTCTTGCAGTTTAGGGAGGGGGCTTGAGGCTGATGCTGCTCTTAGAGTGTAACGGCATTTCCGCATGGCTAGGGAAGGAATGTCCATTGCTTAGTCCTGTTATATATAAATTGACCAAGTACATTGGTCTTTCTCTGGTTACTTCTGAAGCAGAAAGCTATGGTGGCTGTACTGAAGAACCTTGCTAGAGGAATTACTGTAATATGACATATCTTCTTTGAGTCTTCCACTAGTACAGCATTCTCTATAACACATCTAGTGATATAATCTCATGCAAGTGTAGAGAGTTGCACAGGGTTCCTTCCTTGCTGGCTATTCACAAATGAATGTCTCTTAACATAGAAATCCTGGGTGGGTGAGTGGGAGACAGTGGTAAATGAAGGGTATTCTGTGTAGATAATATCACTAGATGTGTTATAGAGAATGCTGTACTAGTGGAAGACTCAAAGAAGATATGTCACATTACAATGGACACTTGGGTCTTTCTGTGCCATAGACTTACTTATTATTATTATTCTTTTGTGGGAATCGATGGGCTGCTTTGGGTCCCTTCTGAGAGAAAAGCAGTGTATTAAATAAATAAATATGTGTTGAAGACATGATAGTGTGTCAGATTGAAATCATCACCAAATTCCAGGAAAGAAGAGTGAGATGAGTGTGACCTTTAATAAACAAGGGTTGGGAATTTTCCTTTATCTGTACTTTTCCCTTCAAAACCATTTGGTTTTTTTCCTCTTGGTGGGAATATTTTCAGGAAAAATATAGACTAATAAAACAAAATAGTTGTGTAGGGACAAGTGTGGGCAGGAGGAGGCCTCAATATCCCCCTTGCTTTGAAGGATCTAACACAAATCTTGTGTTCAGAGCTTAAAAATGTTACTAGAGTTATATTTTGTTTTAAAAAGTAATTAGCTGTTGCCAATTACTCACTGACAAAAAAAAGTAACACATTGGCCTAAATCTGATTGTCATTTCTACCTAGAGTAGACCCACTGAGTCAATGGAGATTTGGTAAGTCAACACTTATGTAAGTTTCAGTGATCTGTTTAGGGCCATTTCCGCACCACACTCTTATAGCACTATGATTCCACTTTCAACATCCTGTGGAATCCTGGGGTTTGCAGTTTAGGAAGGGGTTGGCTGGCCCCTCCCTAAACTGCAAACCCCAGGATTCCATAGGATGTTGAAAGTGGAATCATCACACTATAAGAGTGTAGTGCAGAAATGGCCTCGGTCTACACTACTTGGGATCGATAACAGAATTTAGAGTGTTGTGTTACTTATTAGTGGCACACTGCTAACATATTACTTTAAAAATTATTTTTAAAGAAAATCCTGTACAAATACATAAATTGGCCCTTGGTATTCCTGGATGTAATATTTTAACATAATCAGTAAAGTTCAAAAAAAAATAAAAGAAATGTTGTCAGTTTTACCATCCTTAAAAATAACATTGTTGGCCATCAGTATGGAAAAAGTAAGGAGTAACAATGTTACTATTAACATGCATTACTTCCAAGTTCTGGTTACCTGCCTCCACATCTGGTTTGGCTCATCTTTCTTCAAGAGAGGAGGGCCCAGGATCCTTATCAGAGTTCTGAGTTCCTCATCCTGGATTCCTGGGATTTGTGTGGGTGGGAGAGCAAGCCGTACCAGTGACACTCTCCTAAAACTGATAGTGTACTTTTTCTGGGTGTGTTTGCTAAATATACACACAAGAAGTGATTCATCTAACTTTTAGCAATCATATTATGAGGTCTCATAATGCTATCCAGTACAATGGAACCCTTCAGTGTGGATGGGAAATGTCAGCCCCTGGATAAAGCTAAATCATAATGGCCAGAGCTTAGAAATTACTTTTGACCAAAGCTCCCATAACTCCCCTCCCCAGGCAGAAACAGCCAGTGGATTCCATGAGATGTGGTGATGCCAATCTAGTTTTATTCCAGGCTTTTAAGGAGCTTTCTAAAGTGTTGGGTGCTACCCACCAAATAGGCTCAGCATCTTGGATACCTCCAACAAGTCTGGAAGAAAACCCAGAAGAAATTCAATGCAGCCCTGAGGATGCCACTGGCCAGCATGGACACTGGATATCCAGACTGGATATCCCAGAATTGTGATCCAGAAATATAACTTTTTCAAGCTTTGACAGCTCCCAGAATTCCTCATCATTGGCTACAGCTGATGGGAACTGCACTCCACGTGTTTTCTGTTGTAATCTTGAACTGGGATGGGCTTGAAGGCAAGACTTGGAGATTTAAGCAGCTATGATGGGATCAATAGAGACCTAGACCAAGGGTACACAAGCATATACTTGTTCCAGGAAATTGTTAGGCTGGGAATCTGTGTGCCATTGCAAAAGACCTTTGCCAAATAAAAACTATGGCATTGAAGTTGAGTGCTCTGGACAAACAAAACAATCCAACAGAGAAGCTCTCAGGCTGTGCCCTTTGAGGCCCTTGCATAATGAACCACGTGAAATTCTTCTACCTTTTCCCCACTTTAATTTCCCTTTGTCCCACTTTCTGGTTATTGTACAATGTCATCAGTCCAGGGCCTGAGGGGTAGGGGTGGAACAAACTATAAAACTTTCCATATCCAAAGGGGGCTGGCTGGCAAAGAACAGATACTTGGGGATGCATCCAGACAACACTTTCAATGTTCAGTTTTAAATTCTCCAGCCTCAGTCTTGAAATTTTAAGGGGTTGGTTGTTACTCTAAAAGGAGGGGGGCTTTGGGGCCCACCTGCAATGCCAACATCCCTTTAGAATTTGAAGAAATTATGGCTCAGAGGAGGCCTGCAAAAGGACGGTAATGGCAGGATCTTTTCACCTAGATATACCAGTACTACTGCAGAGAGGCTCCAGTTTGAAGATAAAACAATATGTTTTATTGGAAATGACAACACACACAAGGAAATAGACACTCTCGAGAACTATACAACACTATTGGAAAATAAGGTGTGAAAAGTTGGATAGAGAGAGATATTAGGGATGAAAAAGGGTGACAGTTACCAGTCCTGAAGAAAAGGGTCAAATTGGAAAGGTTCAGACAGTGCTTGAGGGTGGCATGGACTAACAGCAATCTGGACACCACATTTTACATCCAAAATACTACAATTTGCTGGGATCAAAGCCAGGTTTTATGTATCCTTTTCCTCTATCCTGAAGAGGTTTTCTGACAAAGCCTAAAACTTTCTCGTGGGACTGACCAAAAGATTCTGGGATAGATGATTGCTTTGACAAAATTTATGGGAATCTCTGTAGGGTGAGATCTAAAGGGATGGTCTCTGATTGTTTTATCCAGGCCTGTTTGGAAATGCAAAGATCTGAGATCAAGGAAGATATTAGCTTGAACTCCTTGATGCCAGGTTTTCCACCTACTCCTCTTTGAATTTATGGCCTGCCCATGTGTGACAACATGCTTTTCCAGTCAGCATGCTTTCTATCATGTATTCCCAGCCATAAACATGTCCAAATATGAAAACAAAAGGCACCCTACACTTCAGGGGTAGTGGTAACATGGTCTAGACAATCTCCTCTTCCATTTGGAGGTCTGCCATGTTTTTCAGTCTTTTTATCCCATGTTTTTAAAGGTTAAGGAGGGAAATGTGGAATAGGTTCAAAGGCAAAGGCAAACTGGCAGAGCTCAGAGCCTTCCATTTGGAAGCACCCTTTTTGAAACAATCACTGGAGGAGATCTTATAATCTCCAGCTACGAAGAAGACTTCTGTATCTCTAGAATGGCTCTTGTTTCCCAGAAAATGAAACACAGTCTCACCAAGCCACATCACTTTCTCCTTTACAGTAGGGGTAGGAACTCCAGATGATGTGGCCCTCCAGATGTTATTGAACTGCACTTCCCAGCAGTCCTAGCCAGCACAATCAGTGGTAAAGGATGCTTGGAGTTGCAGTTCAGGAGATGCCATGTGATTCTCATCTCTGTTTTACAGCACTGCAATTATTAAAACCTTTTCTCTCTGCCCCCCAATTTATAACCTTATCATATATCTCCCAGAATACTGCAACCTTTTCTTCCAGAGTCCCATGTCCACCCCTTTCCTCTGTTAGAAATTCTGCTGCCCACTTTGTCCATTTCTCTCATACGTTATTCTGACTCTGCATGCTTCCAGATAGACAGCTTCTAACACTGCCAGTCCAAAACCTCTGCAGATCTACTTTGTCTTTCTCCTTAACAGATGTGCTGTGGTAAGAAAAAAGAGGCATGAATGATGAGAAATCATGGAAGGGGCACAAACTTAACAAATGGAAGTTTTTTGGGGGAGGCGGAGCCCCTTAAAATCTGTGCATGAGGCACAGTCATGTTATACAGTAGGTTCCCCATAACAACCTGACCAGTATATGCAATTTAGTTACCCACAATTAGGTACAGTTCGAAAACAGGTACTTTGAATGTAATAGAAATAAAATAGCAATTGAAGTAATAAAGCAAAATACAGTACAACATATACAGTATTACATGGGAATTGGCAGGGAATGTAAAACTGAAGCAAATGGCATTCTGTTCACTCACATTATTGCATTGCCTTGTGTCATCCATGCTGTCTTGCTTTCCTCACTGTGTACAGTACTACATATGCTTTAAGTGCTACCCAGTCTCTTAGTAGGTCTCTTGGTTACTTTGTGATCTGATCACGGTAGTATCCTTCTGCAAAATTCTTATACTTGCATAGAAAAGTCCTTGTCCTTATCCAGTACAGTCCCTGGTAGAGTCCTATTGCTTGAGTTCTTGTGCTGTTTATAATGGCTGGCAATCTAATAAGCCTAAGAGAATGCATATAATTCTTCCTTTAAGTGAGAAGGTGAAAATTCTTGACTTAGTCAGCAGCGGTGGAGCTTGGAGTGCATGGAAGGGGCAGGAGGGGACGCGTCCGTGGTGCGTGGGGGCGTGTCCATGGTGTGTGGGGCATGGCCATAGCACGCAGGGGCATGGCTATGAGCTGGGACGCCCCAAAAACATTGCTGCCGGGGGCGAACTGCCTCCATTGACCCCTCGTCGCTATGTGACTGTTAATCAGGAAAGGAAACAAAATGTACACTGAGGTTGATAAGATATATGGTAAGAATGAATCTTCCATCCTTGACATTCTGAAGGAGGAAAAAGAAACCCATGCTAGTTTTGCTATTGCATCTCAAACTGCAAAAGCTACCTCCATGGTGAATGATAGGTGCTTAATTAAAATGGAGAAGGCATTAAATATGTGGCAAGAGGACATGAAAAGAAAACAAATTCCTGTTAACATCAATATCTTGCACCACAAAGCATTGAGGCTATAGGAAGATGTCAGTAGGGCATCCCCTCAAGCAAGTCCCACCAAGCCCTTTACTGCAAGTAGGGGATGGTTGCACAGATTTGGAAACAGGCTTAGACTTAAGAGGCTGCCTCTGCCAATCAGCTGCTGCCATATTTCCAGAGAAATTTAGGAAGCTGGTTGAGGAGAAAGGCTACCATCCAGGCACCTGTTCAACTGAGATGAAATTGAGGTTTTCTGGGGGGAAAAAGCTCACTAGAACCTACATTTATAAAACTGCAAAGCGGCTTCAGGCCATAAAACATGGAAGCACAGATTAACTCTTGTTCTATGTGGCAAGCCTGCAGGGCATACGATAAAGCCAGACATAGTGTACAAATCCAAGAACACACATGCTCTTAGAAGCAAAAACAAACTTTATCTGTCTGTGTTTAGGCAGAAAGCATGGATGACAGCCACTTTGTTTACAGAACGGTTTCATCAATGCTTCATGCTAGAAATTAAAAAAACTATTTGCAGCAGGAATGGTTGGAATCTAAAGTCCTTTTAATAGCAGACAAGGCACCTGGCCACCCTGAATACGTTTGCTTTGAAAATGAAAATGTTGATGTTGTCTTCTTACCTCCTAATATAATCTCATTGCTTTAGCCCCTCAACCAGGGCATCCTTTGTTTTGCCAAGGCCAGGTCCACCGGCCTGGTATTTGACTGCGGTCTATCCGCAGTTGGGGCAGACCCTCATGCAGAGGTGATGCAGTGCTGGAAATCCTTTACTACTGCTGCTGATGCTATAACTTTCATCAAAGCTGCAGTGGATGAATTAAAACCTGAAACTGTAAACGCTTGCTGGAAAAACTTGTGGAGCGAGGTTGTGGATTGTGTTCAGGTTGTCCCAGGGATCAATAGATAAGTTAGGAGAATCATCAGTGCAGCAAGGTGATTTGGTGGAGAAAGATTCACAGGGTAAGATTCTGCAGGATAAGGAAGTGGAGGAACTTACCGATGGCCATGAAACAATGTTATCCAATGAAGAATTAGAGGACCTTGTTAAGACGTCTTCTGAGGAAGAGGAAGAGGAAGAAATGGAAGCAGACCCAGCCAGGTGGACCTTAGAGAAATTTGATGAGGTGTTTCAAATGTCACAGACATTAAAGGACAAAATTATGGAAAATGATCTTTGGATGGAACAAGGCATTAAAATTAACTTGTACGATTACAGAAGGATTACATCCTCTGCAGCAATACCCTGATGAGATAAAAAGAAAGAGACAAGAATTTCTGATTACATTGTTCTCCCCCCTCAGAAACAAACAAACAAACAAACAAACAAACAAACAAACAAACAAACAACTCAGAGGATCCCCAGCCATTGACATTGTCTGTTCCTGAGATTGAAATCCAACCATCAACACTGTCCTGGAGCTATAATCCAGAATTCCCTTCTGATGATCCACCTTCTGATATATCATCAGAAAGTCAATACAAGCCTAACACTTTGGCAGTGAGATGATTGTGTTAGGCTACTATTGACATTCTGCATAACAAAACATTTTTTTGGACCACTTGTTAATTTTTATGTTTTTCATAGTGTGCACAGGCTTTGGACTGCAACTAATGGGTACAAAGCCTGCTTTCTCTTAGTTGTTAAGGTTATCAAGTGCCATAGCCTCTTCTCCAAGGTACATACTCACTTTGATACCTACATCATTAATCTCATCGAGAAAAATAATGTTTGTATCTTCTGTGTTTTTTGCTATCCACCATAAGTCCTGGCATGTATCTCCCACAATTATGGGGGAACTACTGTACAATAAAACCTTTTTTGGGAAGCACCCTGTGTGGCCCTGCTTCTTAAATCCTGATATTTTGGTGCTGGCCCTACCATTAGGGAGAGTGGAAGAGAGTGATTAGGCAGCAGGTTTGGGGCATCATGAGAGTACAGCAAATGATTCATTATGTAATTTGTTATTGTTGTATTTTTTAATTGTCAAGAAGGGAAGGAGCTGTTTCTGAGCTTTTTCACTTCATGGGATAAAATACCTTTCCTCATTTTTAAGCATCTTATCATGGGAGGGCAGAGAAGATTAGTGTGTTTGCCACTTGCTGCCCTGTTTGCAGCAACAAAATACCTTGGGCCACACCTGCCCTGCATCAACTTCCTGTCCATTCCTGCATACTGTTTAGCACTAACTTCTTGTCTAGCACTAACTTACCGTCAAACCCCATCATGGATTGTAACTTCCTAAAAATGAATGCATAGGTGGCCTTTTAAAACTGCCAAGAGTTCAAAATAGTCTTATTTCTTTTAAAGCAGGAGCAGAAAGCCTGCCCGCAAATCTGAATTTAAATATCCTTAGCATGATATTAATAGCCACAACAGTGAAGATGGGAATATCACATCCGTACCACCCCATCAAGTCTGCCTTGTCTTGTGTGACTGCACTGGTTTTGCTGCTGTCAAAAAATAGACCCTGGTAATAGGATCAGGAAATGGGCTGTGTTCTTGGCTCTGATTCAGCCCAAGCTAACTAAGAATAAGCACTCATAACTAATCCCATGATCCTGTTTCTTAATTATCCAGGAATAAGAGGCTGGGCCAAGTTTCCAGACCTGTCAACAGCTTGACACATCATGAAACTCTAGAAATAGGTTTGCTAGAAGAACTAGGCCAGTTCTCGCCCTGAACTCTCCCACAGTTCCATGAGTCGATTAGAAGGTGTGACCTTGTTCTTCCCACTTAAAAAAATATATCAGGAACTCGTATTAATAGGACTAATAGATAACAATGGTTGTGTGATTGTTTAGTGGCTGTTAACTGAATATTTTTAATTTCCCTATCATTAGGCAGAAAGTTACTGTCACATTTTCCTGGTTGTAGTGCTTTTTAAAAAGCATTTAACCTAGAAACCTAGTCACAGGAGAAGGAAATCAATCAATAAATAAGACTTATATAACTCCTTTAACAAGATTTCTCTACCCACTCCATGCCCAAAGCTCTCAGATCATCAACTTAACAGGATGAAACAGGACAGGACAAGCTCTTGATATTCAAAAATAGGACCATGAGTTATACTAAATGCTGGTGGAAACTGCTTTCTGTAACAGTTTTCTGAATGCCATTGGGGATTTTGGTATCCTTCTGTTTAATAGCTTCCCTGAAATCAAGACTAAAAAGATTACTCACTGCAATTAATAACCCAAACATTTTCCATAGTTAAGAGGACTGATTTGCATAGAAGGTAGGATCTGAACAGGTATAGTTTTCCTTATCACAATAATGCCTTGAGAAGAGAAAGAGCATTGGGCAAGATGCACATTTCCCTTCTTTGTAGACTCTCAGAAGGGCAAGACCACTTTGTGGATATGAACGGTGTAACACTCATAAATAGCTAGGGGACCAATGAATTCTACCGTGCCACCTTGACTCTTTTTGGAGATTGAGAGTGAAAGCAGTTGGCCTGGGACTGTGTTGAGCTCAGAAATAAGGTCTAAATTCAACTGGAACTCCCAGCTAGAATAAGTGCATGGAATCAATTGCTGAGCAGTAAGTCAACATTTACACAAATCCTGTTGATTCTATGGGTCTATTCTAGTTGGAATTAGGAATTGGATTTATGCCTAGAATAACAGGAAGACGATGTAGGTTAGGCATTAGCATGCCCAGGAAATGTCAAGGAAGTGATCTTTACTGTGGCTACCGGTACTCCAGTTTCTCCCTGGATTATGGTCAGTGGCCTCATTTGAAAACAAAAAAAGTGGCTCCTGCTACTCTGAGCTGTTCTGGAGTGACACATTTTATTCCCAAACAAATAAATGTTGTGAGTGTATCCCATGTGATGGGTCCTTGGCTTTGTCATTTAAAAGAGAGTAAACATAAGCCAACATGCTGCTCAGAATGGTGTGAAATGAAAGATGCTTTTAAGTGACTAAAGGGAAGAGGGAGGGAGGGAGGGAGGGGGAGAGAGAGAGAGAGAGAGAGAGAGAGAGAGAGAGAGAAGCAAATGCATAGCCAAAGCATCCCGGCTGGGAAAAGGTCATAACTGCAGATCAAGAGTGAGGTGTAGGTGGCTCATCAGATGTTGCTGGGCTACAACTTCTGGTTATTCTGACTTCAGGGCTGATGGGAGTTGCAGTCTAGCAAGATTTAGAAGTTACATCTTACCCACCCCCTCCTGTAAATATATTGCTTGGTTAAAGGAAGATCAGCTGTGGTAAAGGGGTCAGGAAAAAGATACAGAGGGGAAATCAGACAACTGTTAGCAATAAACCCAGCATGGTGTAAAGTCTTTTGATTATCACCCCCATGCTACAAATGATAGAAAGAGTCATACTAGGGGTCTTGTATCCAAAAATGTGGGGAAGATGTATTTATATTCCTCCCATTCCCTTTTGACTTTCTGAGTGTCAAAAAAGAAGAGCGGGAAAGGGGGGCAATAGGCAGTAACTAGGCAGAAGCAGTTTACCTCCTACTGGAGTAATGATTAGTGACCACTATGTGCACTTACTAACCATTTTAAGCAGTGGAAGTTTAATCCACCAACCATGGAGGAATAAGATCTTCCACCTGTGGAACCTGCTTTTTTATTTCCCTCTTTCAAAGGTTATTTATACAGATGAGGACAAGGGCTATAAGAAGACCAGTTCTGTAGAGCAGTTGGATTTGGCTTCATCAGAAGAGATTCCATTAATAGCTTCACCCTGCAAGATGGACTCCCACCTTTTTTAAAAATCCATATTCTCCTTTATATCTTTCAAAGCCTTTTCTGCCATTAAGCAGAGTAAGGTGACTGCTTAAGATGGCAGGCAATGGGATAGGCAGTGGCAGCTTTTAGTTGTTCTTAGAAATCAGAGTCCACCTCCTGAGACATTTCCCTTTTTTGTCAGAAAGAGCCCTGTGTATCACACAGCTTGCCCTGTACCCCCAAACTACCCAACTGCTTTCAGGTGTTACCTGGCACATCATCCCATTGGCTGTCCTGAAATAAAGTTCAACTGCTAGTCCAGTTGGTCTCTGTGGAATATGTGTCACTTTGTCATTTGACTCTTTCTCTGTTTCACTAGCTGTCCCATTTTGTACAGGACCATGAAAATGGGAGCAGTGCTCCAAGCAGATGAGAAAGAACCTCTTAACTGTAAGAGTGGTTCAGTAGTGGACCCAATTGCCTAGACAGGTGGTGGGGTCTCCTCTGGACACCTTCAAAAAGAGGATGAATAGCTATCTGCTGGAAGTGCTTTAGCTGGAGATCACAGAATCATAGAATCATAGAGTTGGACAAGACCACAATAGCCAGTGAGTCAACTGTTCACAAGGCCCGTCCCATGATTCTATGACTCTGGCCATTTCTGCACTAGCCTGTTATAGCACGATGATTCCACTTTCAACATTCTCTGGAATCCTGGGGTTTGCAGTTTTGGGAGGGGCCGGCTGGCCCCTCCCAAAACTGCAAACCCCAGGATTCCAGAGAATGTTGAAAGTGGAATCATCGTGCTATAACAGGCTAGTGCAGAAATGGCTTCTGTGTATGACCTGTGGCCCTCCAGATGGTGATCACGTTTTTATCATCCTTTACCAATGGTCAGCCAGTGTGGTGCTGAAGTTTTCCAGCTCTGTCCTAGCATGGGCCCTTTGAGATAAATCAAAACCTACTTTCCAGCTTAAGTACATCCAGACTGAGGAGTGGATAGCTACCTTTTCCTTTCATATTTGCCTTCTAGGAGAGTGTCTTCTTTTCTGTGTGGGTTTTTTTTGGCCCTCTGTTGAAACTAGAACCACAATCCTGTTTTTATTCTCAAAAAAGGATGTTAAAAAAAATCTCACTAGCTGTTTACAGGGGTTACAGAATTTTATCTCTAGTATAAAGCATGCTACACTAACTGCTCAAGTTAGACCGGATGCGATTATTAATATAAATGGTGTAATCCTAAGTGGTGTGATTAGCTCTGGATAATGTTATAGCAAAACCGTCATGGCAGTAGCTGTTCCCAGGAAGGCCTTAAAGGGTTTGTCTTCCTTCACTCCCATAAGCTGCTGTTTCCCATGCAGAATTAATTAAAAACCACTTCTGCAAAAGCTGTCTGTTCAGCCTTCTCATCTCTTCAAGCCTGTTTCTACCAGGATTTATTTGGCCAAACTAGTTTGTAGGAGTAAATTTGAAAAAGAGAACAGAGGTTTGTTCTAGGCCATTTACCACACAGTCTTTATTCTTGCTTTCTCAGAAGTAAATCCAGTGGATTTCAGTGGGGCTTAGTCTCATAGAAATAGGTATGGGATTGGAGGCTTAGAGTTTGTATTAGATAGTGTTATGCAATCTCCATGTTCTCAAGCTGTTAGAAGTCTGTTAAGAAGTCTAGTGGCAATGCCAGGAGGTTTCTTTTCATTGTTTTCTTTAAATGCAAGACCAGCTTAAAACCCATGGAATGGCTAAACTATGGCCATTTCCACACTAGACTGTTATAGCGCTATGATTCCACTTTCAACATCCTATGGAGTCCTGGGGTTTGCAGTTTTGGGAGGGGCTGGCTGGCCCCTCCCGAAACTGCAAACCCCAGGATTCCATAGGATGTTGAAAGTAGAATCATAGTGCTATAACAGTCTAGTGTGGAAATGGCTTATGTCTGGTTTAAAGGGCCCCACAGCACGGCCAAAAAGTATGTTATTCCAACTGTTATGTAAAACTTGACATTTAGATATGTTCTCTGTCTAGATTTTCCTTATAGTCTGAGGATGTGAACAGTAAATTATTTAGCTTCTGCCTAAATCCGGCATTGTTGGATATGAGATGAATTGAAACTGGGCTGGGGAGGATGGGATATTTTGCCCTGGACTCCCTCAAAGCAAGGGCCACTTCTTTGGTACCTTGCCTACTGGTTGACCCTGTCTTGGCCTTGCCATGTGGCTCACCAGAGCTGTTGCTCCCACATAGACAGCTCCTCATAGGGCACTTATCTGCCCTGGGATCTATAAACTGTTTGGGCAGCCCTAATAGTGCCTCGGTGGTATGGTTTTTTCCTCCCTTACAAATATATAAGCAGGTCATGGCCATTTCCGCACTAGCCTGTTATAGCACGATGATTCCACTTTCAACATCCGATAATTCCTGGGGTATGCAGTTTTGGGAGGGGCTGGCTGGCCCCTCACAAAACTGCAAACCCCAGGATTCCATCGGATGTTGAAAGTGGAATCATCGAGCCAGAACAGGCTAGTGCGGAAATAGCTCATATTGGGAAAATACATAGCTCTAAGCTGTCAGCACATCTATTGTATTTGATTCCTAGAAAGCTGTTGTTGAAGCTTTTTTAAGGTGACACCTTAGTTTTTTTGCTTAACAAACACACAGCTCTCATTCTGCTGCTGAATTCAAAAGCAGCTAGTATCGCTCCAAACTGTTTCTAGCTTTCTGTCTCTCTCCCTCTCCACATATACACTTGTGAGTTACGTGGATGCACACACATGCTACACTTAGAGCTGTGTAATGCTGTGGCCAAGAGCTGTGTAGATCAGTCCTCTTTTCTTCCAAACTGCCGTTTCTCATCTATGTATTCTGGCTTCATCAGAAGAAAAGAAACCCAGAAGCCGTGAACTTGGCCCCTCCCAAAACTGCAAACCCCAGGACTCCATAGGATATTGAAAGTGGAATAATTGTGCTATAACTGTCTCATGCGGAAATGGCCTGTGTTTTATACCAGTGCTTTATAAGCTATCTGATTGGGAGGAGTGCCAATTATTTTTTTATTCCCATGTGCCAAGGACCACTTCCATATTTTCACCCATTGGCTACAATTCCTTACTTCTTCCCTGGAGAGTCACCAGGGACTGGCAGCCAGTGGTTTGTAGACTGACAATGACCTCTGGACCATTGCTTTGTGCAGCACTGTTTTATACCACAAGTCAGCAGCTGATTGCTGTCAGGTGTTTGTTCTTTTTTTTAAAGTTGCTCCAGTAGCTATTTATTTTAGAACCAATTTTGCTTTTGAGAAAGGGTAAGGTAAAGCATGAATTCTTAAAACTGCAGCTATATTGGTAACGATCTATTTTTCAGGATGTGAAAGCATATGGTAACATAATTAGGATGCTGGTAACTAATCACCTAAAGCAGTGGTTCTCAACCTTCCTAATGCCGTGACCCTTTAATGCAGTTCCTCATGTTGTGGTGACCCCCAACCATCAAATTACTTATTATTTACAATGCCCCCCCGGCAAAGGCCGCCTCACCAGCCAGGAACAGGGGGGCGGGCAGGGAGGGAAAGAGGAGCCGCAAGTCTCCCCGGGGAAAAAACTCTCACTTTCCCCACCTCCACCTCCAGGCTTCAGCTCCATGCTCTCTCCTCTTGCTCTCTCCACCTCTGGCTCCTACAATGCCTCCCCACCCAGCAGGGAAAGATGGGGAAACCTCCCTGCATGCACCCAGCATGTCTCCTCTCCCCTCCTCCCAGCGCGGGGGTCTCAGAAACAGCGCTCCCATTGGCTGTGAGGCTGCCTTGTTTCAAAAAGGAGCGGGTCAGGATAGAGGAGTGGCGACCCCTGTGAAATGGTCATTTGACCCTCAAAGGGGTCCTGACCCACAGGTTGAGAACCACTGACCTAAAGTGTGGTTTTCTAAGCTTTTCAAAGGAGAGTAGCTGTTTTAGTCTGTTGCCACAAAAACAGCAAAGAATCCTGGGAGACCCTAAGCCTGAGAAGTTTAATTTGGCACAAGCTTTCATGGACTCCTGCCTACATCTAATGAGCTGGAGTCTACAAAATCTTATGCTGAATGAAACTTGGTTAGTCTTTAAGGAACCACAAGATGGTCTGGCATTTTTCCAATCTCTGGGGCTGCAAGGCAGAGATCTTTCTTTTACTGTTACAATATGGGATAGGAAAAACTGCCACCAAAGCACCCCGCTCCTACATTCCTTCCTACGTAGTTTTGTTACTCCATCTCCTTTACCTCCTGGAATAGGCAGAACTTCAGAATGGAGTGGCAGGGTGAATGATATGTCATAGGAATCCTTGAGAGAGCATTCAGAGAAGCCCACCATCCCACTGAGGTATTGTCTCTAGGTTGCAACATAAAGACTAAACTAATGTTACCCAGTGAGTTACACAGAGGCCATTTCTGCACGGGCTTAAAGAAACGGTGCAGAGCGTCCTCCAGGGAGCACGTCTGCACCTGGGAGCAGACTGGGTCGGACCTACTTAGTGTAGTTCCGCACCTCAGCCCACTCTGGAACGACACGAAGTGGTCGTCCAGCATGCTTTTGAAAGACTGCTTGAAACAGGTCTTTCAAAAGCATGGAGTGCGTCACTCTGTGTCCGCGCTCCGGTGCAGATTTGCAGGCTCACACTAGTGCAAGCCTGCGATCTGCCGGGGGCAGGCTTTAGGCTGGCGAGCTTCAGCGGTTGGTGGAGAGCCTTGACCAACCAGAAGCTGCCATTTTCGTCCCCGGAGCAGTGCGGAGCAGCAGCCATGCACTGCTCCGGACCAGCCTGGACCCAAGCATGGAGCCAAGAAGTCCGGTAAGTACCGGCATGGGGCGATTCCCTCGCCCCGTGCAGAAATGGCCAGAGTTGAGATTTGAACCTGGATCTTCTCAGTCCTAGCCCATTTAATCCAATTATTCTAACCAGCACAGACTACGCATGCTATGTTTGTGTGTGTGTGTGTGTATGTGCCTTCAAGCTGCTGGTCAGCTTATAGCAACCCCATATATTTCATGGGGTTTTCATAAGCGTGGAATACTCAAAGGTGGTTTTGCCAGTTCCTTCCTCTGAAATATAGCCTACAGCATCTGGTATTCATTGGTAGTCTTCTATCCAAGTACTGACCAGGGCAGACCCTGTTTAGTTTCCAAGATCAGATAGTCTCACCTTAATAGTTCTGGGCACATATGAACAGTGAAGTTAACTTCCTGATGAGGAAATTGTGTCTTTCAATCTGAAGGGGGAAAATAACTTTAAAAGGAGAGAGATGCTTCAGCACCAAGAGGAGGAGCACATCCAGGTGGCACAAACTTAAACACATGCAAAACAATATTGTGGGTTAAAGGTAGGAACAAGTGAATTTGTGGGAGTTTTGTATATTTTTTTTAATGCTCCACAAGGTTCACTCCTGCTTGAATGGCATAGTCTCTTAAGAATTTATTAGAAAAAAATGCTTTATAACTGGTCCGGAATACTTGTACAACAAAATTCCATGCAGGAATCATAACGTCAATGGAAGAGGAGCTGGAGGAAATATTATAGCATGACTATGGCAGACAGTTAATAGAAAGCTGGCCTTCAGGATACTCATTTGGATCCTGAACAACTTGTGAAAGAAACCTATGACCTGTATATTTGAACTGAGAAAGGCTGACTAGAGTTGCTTAAGAAAGGCATTTGCACTCCCTTTTCTTCAACTGAGAATAAGAAACTTCCATTTTAGGGAAAAGGAGTGAATTGCTTGCCTGCATCCTTAGCTGAGCTAACCCTGAACTAAGCACAAGGAGGAATCAACTCCCCACAGCTGGCTAGGATAAAGGTAGTTTCAAAGTGCTCCTTTGGTTGGTTCATCTAAAACCTTCTACTAATGGAAGTGATTCAGCTGGCTTAGAATGTGACAAACAAAACACCCTGACCCTATCTCTTCTAATTAATATGGAGAAGAGCAGGGCTCAGTTGATAGAACAGTGTGTATGTTCTTTGAGAGTACTTAGAAAAAACAGCATTATGTTTATTATGGAAATGAGCCTGTCTAAAAGTTCTTTCTTGCTGTGAAATGAAGAAAATGAAACCATAATAATCAGATAATTTTATGTGTTTGTATAACTTCTATTGCAAAGGTTAGCTGAAAAAGTGTTTTTGGGAAATACTAGGTACAAGTCTGCACAGACTTAATTGAATAAAGGGGGTCCCTAGGGTGGGAAGAGGGGGCAAGGGGTACCAACACTTTGACCCAACACAGGTTAGTACCAGCTTGCAGTTGGCTATTGCTTGGCAACCTGTTCTAGTATTGAGGGAAGAGATGAATTCCAGTACAGGTCAACATGGGATGGCACAGGATTATGTCTTACATGGACAGAGATATAAGTGGAGCTTACGTCTCTAGGGTAGTTATTGGACTGCAGCTCCCAGCAGCCCTAGTAACTAGCATAGCCACTGGTAAGGAATGTAGGGAACTGTGGTTCAACAATACCTGTAAGGTCACAAATTTTTAATAAATGATGGCCATTTCCACCCTAGACTGTTATAGTGCTCTTATTCCACTCTCAGTATCCCATATGGAATCCTGGGGTTTGCAGTTTAGGGAGGGGCATTCAGAATTCTCAGCCAGAGAGCTCTGTGGCCTCAGGAAACTACAAATCCCAGAATTCCACAGGATGTTGAAAGTGGAATAATAGCACAATAACAGTGTAGTGAGGGAATGGCCAGTGCTTTTCTTTGAGCTGTTAATCTTGCTTTGATAGAACTTGCCTTTGGAATGTGTGCATCTGCCTCTGTATGAAGATAGATAACTAGTTATTTGTACATTTACTTCATTTCACGCTGGGTGGAGGGGCAGGGCCCTTTGCCATTACATACTTACAGGGCCTTAATTCCCCTTTAACAGCCATGGTAACCTCCTATACGCTCCTGGGATTTCGGAGTATTTAGAACCAGAGAGCTCTAGGGCCTCACCAAGCTGCCAATCCCCAGATTCTGAAAGGGGCAAACATGGCAATTAAAGTGGAATCATAGTGCTGTAACTGTGTAGTGTGAAAGGACCCTAAAAATCATTTATGAAGAACTCATTTTTGCCATCAGTTTGTCAGAGTTTTTTTTTTTAAATGATACTTGATCTTGCTCCTTTATCTACATTTGACGTGCTGGGTCATTAAACTCTATTCCTTTTCATGTGATTTTGTCATGATGACAGGATCAGGAGTCAGAAATGAAAGACTCAGGGGAAGTGCACATCATGAGACACGAGGGAAAAGAACCCCTTCCAAGGTCTCTTTCAGAGGGATGACCTTATGTAAAAAAACAAAAAACAAAAAACAAACTTAAAACACACACACACACACACACACACACTTGCAGCCCAGAGGCATGGAATAAATATTTGCTTGCAGAAGCTCTTTCTCCTATCAGAAGGCATAGCTTGGGGGCCTTGACATTGTTAGATCCCAGGAAGTTATATTAGCAGGAAAACGTTAACAGGAAAAAAAAGGTTCTAAACCAAGACGGATAATTTTAGCTCACTCCTACACATCTTCCTGCCAGTACAGCAAGTGTTGCATACGTGTAGTTAGACCTGTGTCTAGCTTGCCCTGATTAAACAGAAGGAAAAGCCCATAAAAGTCAGGAATCTTGTCTGCATTAAACTTTTACCTTTTTCTCTGCAAACATCTGGAGGCTTATGTTTGAAAAGGAAACCCAAATAAAACTATAAATAGTTCAAAAGACTGTTTTATGGGCTGGGCAGCTCCCGCTGGCCCTCTTAAGTATGCCCCCCTTTTGAACATCACAGGGCAGAAACCTTTTCCGGCATGTAGCACTTCCCTACGTCATCCTTTCCTGTGGGTTGTAAAACAGGAACAGCATGCTTCATTAGTATATTTGTCACATGAGGGAGTGGCCGCCCATTTGGTAGAATGAAAACAGATTCAGCAAGTGATGGAATTAATTTTGGAGGCAGTGGAGAACCCTGGCTGCTAATCATGCCTCAGGGCATAGCGTGAAGGCACAGGGAATAGTGGCCAGGGCTTGGCCAAGATGTTTTACTACCTTAAAGAGAGCAGTGAATGTTATCACCCTGAGTAAAGATGTATTGTACCCAAAGACAGACAGATTATTTTAGTACGTGAGGCAGGAAATCCTCTAAGCATTTCTTTCCATCTCCCTGGCAGTAAAAATACAATGACAGCAAATAACTTCTTGCCCTCTTATGAGAACTCAAAACCTCCAGCCTGAGGTGCCTAGAACTGGCCCTGATAGCAACCATATTGAAACTAATATGGTCAATACCTGAATGGGAAACTGACAGTTAATTGCAGATATGAGTGAATTTCATCCAGTTCACAATTTATTTTATTTTTTATTGATTTAAGTATTTATTGCCTCACAACATGCCGCAGTTCCCAAGGAGATGAACGGCAAATAAAAACAGATAAAATGTTCTTTTAAAACAGGTCAGAACAATTTTTGAAAAAGAGGTTTGAAAAGCATAGACAGTCAAAAGGATCGGAGCACGACTAAAGATTGTATGAAACAGTACAGTTTCAGCTACCTGCCCGGAGCTCAGGCAAGATGGAGCCAGCCTGACATCCCTTGGAGGAAGTTCCACTGCTGGGGTGCCACTACAGAAAAAGCCCTGTCTCATAGACTCACCAACCTACCCTCTCAAGGTGGTGGGTCACACAACAGGGTGCCTGCTGATGATCTCACATTCCAGACAGATTCACATGGGAGGAGGCAATATTTCAGATAACCCAGCCCCAAATCATTCAGTTTTGATATGGATTGATCAGATTTGCACTTCCTGAATTAGTATGCAAACCTGAATGCAGTTATCCTTTAGCATTTGCATAGCTCAGAATTCTGTAGTGTACTTCTCTCAACCAAAAATATATAAAAATGTATTTGTTGGGAGGAAATGTGCACACAAAATTTGTATACTTGTGAAAATGCTAAACTCCAAATGGCTAAATTTTTAAAAATTCTTTGTCTTTGTACTTTGTGTGCAAAATCTTGGTATTTGGGGTTGCACTGAGCAAAGACATCTGATGAAGTAGACTCAGTCTATGAAAGTTTATGCTATATACTTCTTTCTCTGGGTTTTCACAAAGATACTACAATAACCCTTTGCATACTGATCCAGACTAACACAGTTATGTCTTTTAAATGAGCTAAATGGCAACACAGACTTGGTGGATGAACTCTAAGATCTGGAATGGAAGAACACATTTGTGGTCACAGTGCTGAACAGTTAAGGGACAGTCCATGTCTATTTGTGTCCTCTGATGGTTTGAAGTAACCTCACTGGAGAAGACACAACACTGTCAGAGGTTTCACAAAGTGATTTTAAAATCATTATTAGTTGATGTATAAAGCAAAATTATTTTGAGAAGAAACTGTGTAAATTTCATTCAGCATCGCAAAGTTGGCAGAATGAGGTTGGGGCAGATAACCAGGGGCAAATGAATGGATCATGTTATTACTAGCTCTTCATTTCTTGCTCTGTGGATAGGTTGCTGAAAGCGGATCCTATAAAGGAAAATTTGGCTGAAAAGCTTAGCCAGGTTTGTCCCAAGTATAAAGAAATTCACAAATTTTGGCAAATTCCTCAAAAACAACAAAGCAAAATTCTTCTGCGTCTGCACCAGCCAAATGGAAGAGATACACCAGTTCTCAGTTTGGAGAAGGCTGCTTTGTATCTGCCTACCAGATAGGTATGTTAAAGATGAGGTGCCTTTTGGGGGTGGGGGGAGGAGAGAGAGAATGAGATGGCAATTGTAATTCAATACTTTGCTGTCTTTATATGCCTTCATGTTGACTGTGACTCAGAGCGATCCTGTCCTAGGGTTTTTTTTGGCAAGATTTGTTCAGAGGAGGTTTGCCCTTGCCTTCCTCTGAGTCTGAGAGTGTGTGACTGGCCCAAGGTTACACAGTGAGTTTCCTTGATTAAGCAGAGATTTGTACCCTGGTCTGCTGGAGTCCTAGTCCAACACTCTAACTCCTACACCATACCGGCTCTAAACACTACATGGCTGTAAATATATCACTGAAAAGCCCTGTAAATTCTGGTTAATATTGTGTTTGTTTTCCATTAAATTGCAACTTTTTAGCATTCTAAATACCATGTTTTGTTTTGTTTTTTTGGTACATGTTAAACAACAAATAAACTGGGAGAAAAAGGTTCCAACCACTTCTACTGCAGATCATGGAAAAGTTGCTTTTTAAGACTACAAGAGCTAGAATCTCCAGCCAGCATGGCCACGGTCCATGGTGGCAGGGAAATTCTAGAAGCAGTATGAAAGCAGTTGTATTCTGGGAATTATATTACAATGGCAGTACAGGATCTCACAGAGGATGTGTGAGTAAATGTCCTTTGGAAAAGAACATTGCCCTTTTTTTTTTTAACCACCTCAGTGCTGAAAGCACGAAGTGAACCATGCTAGTGCCACATCCAGTCCCAGTCCAGTCCTGTAACATCGCAAAATACTCTACTGGACTGTTCTCAATGGCTCTGGTTTGCTGTACCAAGCACTCAGGTAAATGTTAGAGAGAGAAAAGGGGAGAGAAGGGAGTGAGATAGTTTGGTGAGGGATGAGAGTAGGAGGACTGTGGAGAAATTCTCTGTGCTGCTGACTCCCAGTGGGCGCATAATTATAGCTGTGTGGATTTTTCCCCTCATATTTTTCCGATCGTGCTGCATGCCTCTGTTTATGCAGCAGTAATTGAAGGGAGCTATAAGAGCTGGCTCCTCTTGTAAGCAGCTCTTAATGAGTTGTTTGGAAGGACTGAGATTTGGCAATGCAGGAGGTGATGAAGTCAGGCCACAGTTCTCTTGATGTGCGTTCAAAGCAAGAAAAAAAATTAATCCTTTGAGAAGGACTTGCTCCTTTTAGAATCTGAGGCGTCACATTCTGATGCCCATTTGCTCTCTTTCCATCTCTGATTCCATAGGATCAGTTTTTATGATCCATTATAGAGATCAGGAATATACATCCCCACCCCTACCAGATGTCGGGCTTTAACCTTCATGATCTTTTACAGAACTGTGTGGGCTAAGGATCATGGGAGCTGCAGTTTGACAATATTTGGAAGATCACACATTCCCTGCCAGGTCTCCAATGTTTTTCTCCTCTTTACCCACCATTGGTAATATTGCTTCATATGGTGGAGTGAAATGCAGTATATTTCCATAAGTCCAGCTCCCAACTCAACTCAGGCCATTTCCACACTAGCCTGTTATAGTGCTATTATTCCACTTTTAACATCCTATGGAATCCTGGGGTTTCCATAGGATGTTGAAAGTGGAATAATAGCACTATAACAGACTACTGCAGAAATGGCCACACTCTTACTTTGTGTAGCTGGTACATATTTTACTTTCAGCAAGTTTGTGGGATTGCAATGCAAGCATGTGATGAAACAATCATCTTACTATATTATTCTTCGGTGTACATCATAAACTTGGATTTTGGACATGCCAAATGAATTCCCAATTTAACTTTCATAAATCATCACATGAAATTTTGCAAGAAAATTGTTTAAGAGAGAAATAATTGTTAAAGATAAATGGTTAACATAAAGAGATCTGTTATGGATCGAAAAATACTATTTTCAAATGAAAACAAGTAAGAAACTGATTTGAGAAGTTTATGATATTAGGTGGTTTGCATATAGACAGCTATCTGAAAGTTTTAAAATGGATAAAAATTTGCTTGGTTTTCAAATATCTACATCAGAATTTGAAAAGTAACTGTGTAATGATGAGGAATACCTGATAGCTTAAATGTATAAGTTATTACTAAGATTTGAGACAGAGGATGAACAAATAAAAGATTGCATTACTGCACAACATGTGGCTCATAAGATACAGAAGGAGCAATGAGAAAAATGTGAACAAGAGATTTAAAGTTGACGTTAAGCTATAACCTTAGAGAGAACTTTTATAAAAAGATGTACAGATGGTACTTAAATCCAAAAAGATTATCTAAAATGTATAAGGGATCCACTAATATTTGTCAGAAATGTAAAAAAGGGGGGGGAACCTTTTTTCAATTGTGGTGGACATATGAGAAAGCAAAGAAATTTTGAGTTTTGAGACATTGACTAATAGAAGATATTTTTAAGATAAAGATTCAATTAAACCCTAAGTTCTTCGTATTGGTACTGGTAGATGATCAGATAGATAAGAAGTCTGGAACAATATGATCATGGCTGCAAGACTACTCTTTGCCCAGAGATGGAAAGATTCAATTATTTCATCTCAAGAAGATTGGATGATGAAATTGCTTGACTTGGCAGAAATGAACAAATTGACTATTTTGACTATTTTGATTAAAAAAGGATCACTGAGTAGATGTAAAAATGATTGTGATATGTTGATTGCATATTTGAGAAAACATTGAAGTAGTTTCATTTTGGATTTTGAATATTAGTAACTTGCAATTCATATAGCAGAAGTATTTATAATTCTTATAATATTCAGGCAGTATATCTGCTATTATATTTTATAAACATCAGCTGGTGGGCTGGAAGCCTTTCTAGACCCATTTTGTGTACAATGCAATGAAACTTGACCAGGGAAAGAATTGTTCCACTCTAGGTGATTCTACGGTAGTGGTGTGTGCTTACATATAACAGGTGAGGTGAACAGCTGCCTTCCGAATCACCTACTGAGCATGTGTGAAGAGCAAAATGGAAAGAGAAGTGGAAGATGATTAGCCTGCATCACCAGCTACCCTGGCATATTGAAAAAATAAAGATCAGTAACTTTTGGCACTGAAATGGAAAGCGTAAGTGGGAGCTATTGAAAGAAAAAAAATCATCCCGTGATGCATTTTGAAAAAGGCTTCAAGGTGGTCTCTAGAAGATTCAAAATATTTTTGTTTACTTATGCAAGTCTTACCTGACCAGGGCCATTTCTACACCTTACCTCTTTCTTTTGTGGTCCTGATGTCATCCTGGCAGTGCCTTTACTGGGATGGGAGTGTGACACGAACACTCCTCTCTGCACTTGGCTGGCTCCCTGCAGAAGAAAGTGCAAGTGATGTGCACCTTGCTTCTGCAGTGGAGCTGGCCTCTTTCCTGTGCTGCACGGGGGAGGAAGTGTCTTTTTATGTTAGTTCTACCTTTGACAGCAAAGTTTCTGTTAAAGAAGTAAAGCCCTGGGATACATCTACTTTTTAAACTGAAACCTATGTGGACATTATTTCTAGAACAACAGGTCTCCCTTCCAGAGGATCTCAGCTCTCACAGGTCCAACGCAGACTCCGGTGTCAGTATCCTTGGACTTCAGAGGGTTGATTTAATGAAATGTATCATTGTCTGTTAACAATGAGGTGCTCTGGGAAGAGGGGTTGGGTTTCCTTTCTCTTGAATGTCACATAAAGGTCAGTTGCCTATCCTGAATGTTGATCTCCCTGTTTCCATGACCTGTTTGAATGTAGTATAATCATTTCTAGAACAGGGCTGTCTCTGATTCTTTATTGTGGGGACATCTACGTGTCTGCAAAGTTTAGGAAAATGACTGCTTATGCTGGCTGGGGAATTCTGGGAGTTACAGTCCAAACAAGTCATTTTTCCAGGCTCTGAGCTCGAGTGACACCAGGTCTTAGTTGTCCAGGATACATGAGTCCAGAGGCAAGGTCTTTCAGAGGCATTCCAGTCACCATTCATTACCATATTTGATGGACAAGATCAGTCCTAAGCATATGATTTTTCACTTATTTTATTCTCAAAGAAAGCAATGAGTAGTTTTAGCAATTTTCTTCACACCATGAGAAAATCTATGAAAACTGCAGCTGATGAAGACAATTTGCTGTTGGAGAATTATTCTGTGTGAAATTGGCACATACTATTTCTTTCCCTAAAAACCATCTGATCTTGAAAGCTAAGCAGGGTTGGCTCTGGACAGTACTTGGGTGGGAGACCACCAATGAATATGAGGTGTGGTAGCATATATTCCAGAGGAAGGAACTAGCAAAACTACCTCTCAGTATTCCTTGCATAAGAAAACCCTGTGAAAGTCATGGGGTCACCACAAGTCAACAGGTGACTTGAAAGCACATGCGTACATGCACATTTTTTGTTTTGCACAGAAATCAGAATTTCTATGTGGAAAATAATTTTTTCTGTGCAGAAAATAATGTTTTTGTGCAGAAAATGCTGCATCCTTTCTAGAAAATGCCATGGTTGGGGGCTTATAAAATTCAAACTTTTTGTATGTTTGCATAAAAATTATCATCGTCATTGTCGTCATCATCTTTATTTGTATCTCACTTTTCCCCCAACATTGAGTCTCAAAGTGGCTGAATTCTGTGTAAAAAAACAAAACAAAAAAACTATGAATTTTGCATTGACTAAGTCCCAAACTGCAAAAATTCTCATGGGTACAGGCTTTTATTTGCCAAGGTTCCCTGCACACTCAAGGCACACATATTTTAACCATTTGGTTGTGTTTTTTTTTTTTTTAGTGCTATAGAATATTCTTTCCATCCCAGATTGGATTCTTCTGTCCTGTGTTAATGGAAACAACAGCAAATATGAAAGATCCTTGCTAGGCCCTGTCATGCTATGTGATAGCTCATTTGCCAATGCTCATGAGATTTTGTTTTTTCATGATGCATAATGTGGAGAAGTGCTACAGCTTGAAAAAGTAGATTCCAGAGACCAGACTGGGTGGTCTATCACAGCCACTCACACCTAAAGGTCACCTCATTCATATGGAACATGTAGGATGAACAAGGCAAACCAATACTATAAAAATTAAAAGAAGACAGCTGAGTATATGATGATACAATCACAGCGCTCTGGAGGTTAAGAGGGAGAGAAAACAACCTCATTCAACAATTGTTGGCATATGCCACGCCTGAACTATATTCCAAGTCATTTAGAGCTTTTATATCATACATGGGTTGATACTTATCTCTGCTGCATGAACATGGTGTATTCAGTTTTAGACTAGGGGCCCTTTCACGCTTTGCCATTATGATGTTATGGCTCCACTTTCAATGCCAGAGCTTCAACCTATGGAATCCTTGAGTTTCTAGTCTGGTGAAGCTCTAGAGGATCTCCCTGCCTGAGAATTCTAAATGCCTGTCTCTATATTTCCAATCCCAGGATTCCATAGAATTGGACAGGTTTTTTCTTTTACATTCCCCCAAAACAAAATAGGATTCCCCTTTTCACAGGATTTGGGTACTGGCCAATATCAGGGAGGGTGGAGACTTTGGTCTGGCATTTCTCCAGCATTCAGCCTTAGATGGCCTTCTCATTATACATTTTTGTGTTATGCGCATGATTTGTCTTGTGCAATTTTTACTTGTCACAACATCAGTGCTATGGCATGGGGCAGATCCATGTTTGAGGAATGCAGGGTTTGTGTGCCCTTCAAAGGATTTAGGGCAGAGCTTTCCACACAGTGTGTCACAACACATTAGTGTGTCGCCTGCAATGTGTAGGGGTGTCATACAAATGTAATGGGTGGAGAGGCTGCCTCTCCAGTCACTGTGGCAGGCCAGGCCCAGGTGAAGGGGCTGCCTCTTCTGCTGCCACTGCCCCAGGTCAAGGAAGACCCTGGCAAGGGCAGCATCAGCAGGCCAGACCTGGTGCTGCTGTCTTGGGCTGAGGAAGACCCTGGCAAGGGCAATGGAGGGCCAGGCTTGGGGAAGGGGCTGCCTGCCTCTCCTGTTGCCACTGCACCTGCCAAGGAAGATCTTGGTGAGGGCAGTGGCAGACCAGGGCTGGGTGCAGGGGCTGCCTCTTCCACCGCCACCCCGGACCAAGGAAGACCCCAGAAGGCTGGTGGTGGGCCAGGCTCAGGTGGAGGGGCTGCCTCCACTTATTGAATTACTTACTGAATTACTGTGTCATGAAATGATGCATGTCTAAAAAGTGTGCCACCAACATGAAAAGTTTGGAAAGCTCTGATTTAGGGGCTTTAGTAGACCATAAGCTAAACATGGGTCAACAATGTGGTGCAGCAGCCAAAAAAGCCAATGCATGGCTATGCATGGACGTAGTGTCCAGATGAAGGGAAGTAGCAATGCCACTGTATTCTGCTATGGTCAGACCTCACCTGGAATACTGTGTCCAGTTCTGGACACTACAATTCAAGAAGGATATTGCCAAGCTGGAAAGTATTCAAAGAAGAGCAGCCAAGATGACCCCGTCCAAGATTGGAACCAAGTCTTAAGATGAACAACTTCAGGAACTGAGTATGTTTAGCTTGAGGAGCTACTGTGTTGTAGTGGTTTGAATGACTAGGACTCTGGGAGACCAGGGTTCAAATTCCCATTCAGCCATGGAAACACATTGAGTGCCCTTGGGAAATTCACATTCTCAGCCTCAGAGGGAGGCAACAGCAAACCCACTCTGAGCAAATCCTGCTTAGAAAACCCCATAATAGGTTTGTGTTAGGGTCATCTTAAGTTGGAAACAACTTGAAGGCACACAGTAGCAACATTTAGCTTGGAAAAGAGAAGACTGAGAAGTGATATGATATCTATCTTTAAATATCTGAAGAGATGTCATGTAGAAAATAGTACAAGCTTGTTTTCTGCTGCTCCAGAGACCAGAAGACAAGCTAATGGATTCAAATTACAAGAAAAATGACTTCATCTAAACATCAGGAAGAACTTCCTGACAATAAGAATTATTTGACAGTGGAATAATGTTCCTTGGAATGTGGTGGATTCTCTTATTTTGGAAGTCTTTAAACAGAGATGGGATGGCCATCTCTCCGGAGTGCTTTAGTTGTGTATTTATTCCTGTAGGGCAGAGGGTTGGACTAGATGGCTCTTGCAGTCCTGTCCAACTCTTAAGATTTCACGAATTTGTGATCCCCTCCCCCTGTCCTCCATTGGGAGTCCCCAACTTGAAGTCCCCAAAGGAACTTGAAGTTGCTGCTGACCAAGACCAGACCCAGCTTTGGGACTCTCAGACCTTAACTCTTAGGTGATTGGAAACCATAGGATTGTTCCCAAGTGGATTCCACAGCTTTCATTCTGTGATTCTTGCCCTGTTTGGTGGGTGGGTGGGGGCTGGTGTCTCTGAGATAACAAGTAGGTAATCCAGTTCTTGCATCTATGCCTCAGGCTAGGCCAGCACTATACAGCTATGGGCAATAAAGTTGTGGATTTTTGTAAAGTTGAAGGCTTTCATGGCTGGAATCCATAGGATGTGGGTTTTCCGGGCTTTGAGGCCATGTTCTATTGGTATTTTCTCCTGACATTTTGCCTGCATCTGTGGCTGGCATCTTCAGAGGATCTAGTGGCATGGAAGTGAGACAAAGTATATATACTTGTGTAGTCCCCAGGTGGGAGGGAGCAATTTGCATGTGTTACAGTTGGCCTGTGTGATGGCCTATTGTTAAATGGGATATCCCCCAGGATGTATTGTTAGTCAGGGGATATGCATAACAGTGGATTAATTACAGTAGCCATCCATTGTATTGTTTCTTGTAGAGGGACCTCTAGAGTCTGGATGGTGTTCATTGGCATATTTTTTGAGTCTTGATTTTAGTGTTCTTCAGTAATAATAATAATAATAATAATAATAATAATAATAATAATAATAATAATAATAATATTTATTTTTATCCCGCCTCTCCCAGTGGATCGAGGCGGCATTACAAAAATATATAAATACATTAAAACATTAAAATGTACCCCATCCTTCCCACCCACCTACTCTTCTATCCCCCTAAAACACATTAATTATTAAAAACAAATTAAAAACAAAATTAGAACAAAGAGACAAATGATGAGAGGCGGTGGAACACTAGTCTGGGAAGGCCTGTCGGAAGAGAACAGTCTTGACTGTTATGGTAATGTGCCGGGTCTCCTCCAGCAGGCCATTCCATAACTTAGGAGCGACAGAAGAAAAGGTCCTCTGGGTAACTACAGCCAACCTAGTTCTGGTAGCCAAATCTTGTTTACTTTCTGAGTTTCTTCTTTCCTGTTGAAATTGTCCATGTGTTTATGGATTTCAATGGCCTCTCTGTGTAGTTTGACATGGTAGTTGTCAGAATGGTCCAGAATTTCTGTGCTTTCAAAAAAGCGTTCTGTGTCCAGGTTGGTTTATGACATGTTCTGCTACTGCTGATTTTTCTGACTGGATCAGTCTGCAGTGTCTTTCATGTTCTTTGATTTGTGTTTGGACGCTGTGTTTTGTAGTCCCTATGCAGACCTGTCCACAGCTGCAAGGTATGCGGTAAACTCCAGCAGAAGTTAGAGGGTCCCTCTTGTCCTTTGCTGAATATAGCATTTGTTGAATTTCCTTGGTTGGTCTGTAGATTGTTTGGAAGTTATGTTTCTTCATCAGTTTCCCTGTTACCCTGTATGTTGGGGGTCCCGGGAGGGGCGCCCAAATTACCAAATAAAAACACAAGATGGGAGAAATTAGACTCAAGCTCTCTCTTAAGCTAACGAGAGGCAGGGTAACTTTAGCTAGGATCTTTTAACCCTATGTCTACAGCGTCAGGTCAGAGGAGTAGCCAGACAAGTTTTAAAGTAACAAAGATAGCAATTTTATTAAAAGACGAACAACAAATAAGGCAACACATGCACACCACTAACTGGAAATAGAAATGTAGAGTTTTGGGGGAGTGGGTAATATGACACCTTTTCACGTAGTCCTGGAGAGAAGCAGAGGTTGAGGGGAGGAAACTCAGCGTGGTTTGCTGAGGGGGCGACTCGCTGGACAAACCGACAGCAAGGCGGGATGGAAGTCCAAAGTAGTCCGAAGTAGTCCAAGAAGGGAGGCAGACTCAGTTATTGGGAACTGAGGGGACGGCTCGCCAAATACAGTGGCAGCAAGGCTGGATGGAATTCAGGAGAGATCTGAGAAAGGCTCGGAATCGGGGACCTTTTATAGGGTGAATTGTACCTACAGGCCATGCCATGCTCG
Organism: Ctenosaura bakeri; assembly: GCA_948474755.1. NCBI lineage: Eukaryota > Metazoa > Chordata > Lepidosauria > Squamata > Iguanidae > Ctenosaura > Ctenosaura bakeri. Next base: position 41,078 of record CAOLHI010004989.1, on the reverse strand, counting down.
GTGAGAACAAAAGAGATTTAGAGCGGGACAAAGGCATTGGAAAAGGTCAGATTTTACATGATGAGCTTAGCGCTGGATGACAATAGTATGGCCAGTATGCAAATTTCTCAACATAAAGGAATGGCTTGGCATTCGGCCGTGCGTCTTTGTGTAGATTCGCGCTGAGCAAGGCTGGTTTGCAAGAAGGTGTTCCCTGAAGCATCGGAGAGGCTTAAGTTGCCTGCCTAAATGAGGTTTGGAATTTACAACCATTAACGGCCGTGCCTAATACGTGCTTGTCCGGTGGACCTCTGCAAACACGTGGAGTAGGGTGGCAGAGAAAGGTCAAATAAAGGCCAAATTATTTGATATCAAAAGGATATCTAGTGCTCTCACCAGACATATCATAACCATAGTAGCATCCCTAGGTGGTTAGTGACCCTTTTGATGTATGGTAAAAACACATTTCCTTTGGTTGGCTGCTTATCTTCACTGCTGTGTTTTTTTCCCAGTCTAGAGGCTCTTCTGAGGTCTGAACCAGAGTAACCATTGGCCTGTAGATGGTTCAGTTCGTCTTTCAGGAGGTGGGGTTCACAGATTCTTTTGGCATGGTCTACCAGCATTTTTATTGTGCTCTGTTTTTGTCCTGGGTGATGGTTGAAATTTTTGTGTAGATATCTGTCAGTGTGTGTAGGTTTTCTGTAAACTGTGTGGCCCAATTGTCGGTTAGGTTTGCGGATGACCAGGACATCCAGAAATGGTAGTCTTCCTTCATTTTCTTTTTCTATGGTAAATTGGATGTCCTGGTAAATTCCATGGTAAATTGGATTCCATGCCACCAGATTGTCTGAAAATGATAGCCACAGATGCAGGCGAAACGTCAGGAGAAAATACTAATAGAATATGGCCTCAAAGCTGGGAAAACCTACAACAACCTGGTGGATTTTTGTTTCCAACTTTATAATGTATATATGTATGTCCTATATGCCTCTGCCCATGCCACTCCTTTGCCCCTGGACCTGCAACCCCCTTTCTGCAGTATAAATTGTTTAGACAATCTGCTTCTGCTTAATTAAAATTTCAATTAAATTGGACTGACACCCCAGTAAGACACCTGAGTTTATGGCTACATCTCAGTATTAATGTACTGAAAGTCTATAACTGTGATATACTTACAGCTCAGATTGATAAAGATAGGATGAGGTATTCATTACCTTGGTCAGACAGGTTTCAATAATTTCAGTGGCAGCTCTTCCAAAGATTTTGTTCTTTGTCTCAATTTTTCCAATGGAAATTGGGCAAAAATATTTAAACAACAAAAAAATTAGCAGATTTATTCGGAACAATAAACTACATCTTAACAGGGTACAGTTTGCCCCAAATTCCCAAAGCTATACTATTATACATACTGAATACTACTGCAGATAATTTTTACTTACACATGATTAGTTTCTTATAACAGCTAAAATATGTATTGCTTAGTTCTGCCAGAGCAAAAACACTCCAATAAGTTATCAAGTCAACTGAATAAGAAGGGGTGAGTGGCTTTAATATTTAAATTTACTTAGTATAAATGAAAACTCAATAACCAGTTCCGAAAAATGGGCCTTACTCATTAATTTGTGAAATGGAAGAGTTAACAAAAATACCTTTCCTCTTAACTTATTTAATTTAATTTGAGGACATGTTTGTTTGCCTTCTTGCTTTGCTGTCTACCATTTAATCACATCAGCTTAGACCTGTATTTTGGGAAAATAAGTTTTTTTCTTTAAAAAAAAAAGGCTATGATGAAAACTTCACCCCCTTTCATTACTGAATATAAACAAACAAGAAAGCTGTTTTCTAAGCAATGAAAAACAAAACAAAACAAAAAATCACACACACATAAAGAAAACATGCTCATGTCTTATAGTGATGCATCCTGATCTAATGTATACCTGCAAGTTCACAAGATTTTTCAACAGGTAGAAAATTCCTCTTAGCAGACATGTATTGCCCTGTTTGCATCTCCTTTTTTATTCATCAGGCATGCACTTAAATAAAGGCTATAAATTGTTTTAAGTATTTAATCATTGTAAATATACGTCTATGACAACTTCCAAAAAGTTACCTGTGTCTGTAACAATAAAAACTACAAGAGTCCCATGATGTCTCAACCATTTATTTCAGTATGAACTTTCATGGACTGTAGTCCTCTTCTTCAGATGCATAAAGTGTTAGCCAGAATTTTAGATATATATACAGTACTCGAGACTGAGGAAAGGATAGGTGACAGAGGGGCTAGAGGGGAATTAAATACATGACATAATGACATTAATATTGGCCATGCACAAAATTGTTGTTTATAATACAAACATTCTGTCATCTGATGAAGCAGACTGTCTTCTGATGAAAGCTTATGTCATAAACTTCCTTCTATTAGTTCGTTTCTGCTACAAGATTCCCTTGTATAATGATACAGATTAACACGGCTACATCTTTGAATATGACCATTCTAGCACTATTTAAGGCATTAGCTAGCAGGGCTGACAGGTCAGGACTATCCTAGAGTGTGAGATTTTAGAGCCAAAACTCAAGACCAGGAGCAATCTTTTGTAATCTCACAAGAGACACCCCTGGTGACGTTGAAAGTGACAAATTATGGCGATATGTTTAAGCATGATGCATTGAGCATCAACCACAGTAAAAAACTTCAAGTCTAACAAATGAGGGACACACACACCTTTTTCAAGGCAGCATTTTCACCCTGAGGTTCCTCCTCCTTGTCCTACGGACCAGAGAAGCAGATCTAAGTCCTGAGATCTGGGAACCCTAGGCTGAATACAACTTCTCTTTCTTTCCCTAACTATACAGTTCCTAAACTACTGCTAGAATCAACATGTATAGCTAGAGTTGTTTGTGGTGTTGAGAGTAGGAGGCAGGACATCTAGTGATCTGACTCTGAAGTGTGTGGTGGGAAAGCTACCCAACACTAACATAACACTGGGCAGCTTCAAAACCATTAATAATAAGAGGTAGCGGAGCATATTTGGGGCCTTGCCCTCATTATCTCCTATCTGTGGGAATCTGTTCACAGCCTCTACTGCACATCTCCAGCTGTGGAAATAATCAAGATTAGTGAATCCAAACTCCCAGGAAATTATCATTTGCATTTTCTTTCTTATGGTTTGAATGTTACTGCTGTACTTAGTGTGCTGCTGGGTTTCTTTTGTTGAGCCTGACTTAACAAGCTGGGCAAAATACTGTTCAGGGAGTGATCATTTACACAATGGACTGAGATGGCAGCCCCCTCTTTTAAAGGACATGTTACTTAGAGTCTCCTGCTGGTCAGGAAATCGCTCAAAGTCAATTGGCTGTGAAGGCTTCTTGTTGTCCCTCTGTGCATAGTGTGATGGATGGGTAGTTGTCCCTGCTTCTTTGCTGGTGGCTTAAACAGATACGGTTGACATGCTCACAGGGCTATAGTACTGTGATGTATGCTAGGATGCTCTTACGCAGCTTTCCTCATCCTGGCACCTTGCAGATGTCTTAGGCTACAATACTCATCACTCAAACTACAATAAAGTTGTTGGAGCTCAATACTAGTCCCAAATAAGGTTTCATTTCTACTCATTCACAATCTATTGTGAGGCTTTTTCACACGACAGAGTGTTAAAGCTATGGTTCTGCTTTAACTGCCATGGCAACATCTTACAGGATCCTGGGATATGCAGATATGCAGAGACTAGAGGTCTCTGGCTGAGATTTCTAAATACCCCACCTTGACTTACATTGTGGAGCAGTGATTACAGTACTGGACTGAAACTTGAAAAGTTCAGGTTTGATCCCTGTCTCAGCCATGAAACTAGCTGGATGAGCCAGTCATGTGAGGCCCTTTCACACTTCACAATTATAGCGCTATGATTCCACTTTAACTTCCATGGTCCCTTCCTATGGAATTCTGGGATTTGCAGTTCAGGGAAGGGCATTTAGAATCCTTAGCCAGAGGGCTCAAATATCTCTGGCCAAACATGAAAATCTAGGATTCCGTAGAATGCAGGCATGTCTGTTAATGTGGAATTGTAGTATTATAACTGTGTGGTGTAAAAGACATGACTGCTAGAATAGAAATTAATGAATAAATTGGCTTTCTGGAGCAGATATGACACCAGAACAAGTGCCCATGCTTCCTTTACCTCTTCAATGTCACCTTCAACTTTCTTCAAATGTATTTACTATTCCCAGCCTGCCTACCCAAATGTAGCACTACATGTTATGCCTAGTCCAGCATTTTACAATAAATTGCCTACTAGATGTGTTGAACTACAACTCTCATCATACTGTCTTGGATGATGACTATTACCTCAAGACATCTGGAGGCTGGGAAGGCAGGACTAATGAAAAGGAACTGTCAAAGCTATCAGTGGGGCCTTTTCCTGGGAAAAATGTTATAAGGCTGCAGAATAGGTAGGACCGCAGTGAAAGTGCTGAGCATTCTTCTCCCACCTCTTGGTTTGAAAAATGTACCATTCCTAGGCTGCTGAATAGTGCACAGCTGCATGTAGCTAGAGCTTTAAGAGCAGGTTTTGTTCTCTTTGAAGAGCCACTCGATTGCACTGGAGCAGGCTCATTTCCCTGAAACGTTCCAACTGAGTCATTCTCCTGATCCCATTCACTTGGTTCCCTTTGGCTTTAATTTGCCCTTCTCATTTGCTGCATTGTTTCTTTTCTGAAAAGAGCATCAGGAGGTTGTTTTGCACTCTGTCTGCTGTACAAAACAATGCTTCCCCTTCCTATTCAAACTGTGGTCTTTATTTTGGGGTGAGGGGGGCAAAGGCTATGATATTCTCGTAATTAATTACTATAGCCATGTTGTTCTCATGGGAGAATGGAAATATTTTCCCCATGGTGAGTGTGTGGAGGAAGCTGAGCAACGAGGCTAAATATAGAGTCCTTCAAGCTGTCATCCATATAATTGTGGAGAACAAGGTTGTTATATAACAGCATTAGTGGGAGGGGGCCTCATTCAGAGCGGAACTAGAAAGATGTTAGCATCAGTACCGCTATCATCTTCTCAGCGCTGCATCCCAGCGTGGTCATTAATAATTTGTCAGCCAACGAGGCATCACAATGGTAAATATAACAGCACTAGAGAATACGCTGATGTTCTGTGGCAGCACCAGTGGATGTAGGGCCCTCCAGACGTTATTGAATTACAGCTCCTACTGTCTCTTACCACTGACTGCACTATATAATTCTTGGGAGTCCATCTTCCATCAGCCTCAACTGCAGAGGGAGGGTGTGCCCCAGCACAGTTTCTCCATAAAGCCAGCAATGGGGAATTTAATTGCCAGCTGGGAGGGGAGTATGGGTAGAATTAGTTTGGGGGCCCAATTCTACCACTAGCTATAAAGGAACCCATCAGCAGAAAGCTGGGATGCTTTCCACTGAGGCCGTTTCCGCACTAGACTGTTATAGTGCTATTATTTCACTTTCAACATCCTATGGAATCCTGGGGTTTGCAGTTTGGGGAGGGGCCTTTGAGGCCCCTCCCTTAACTGCCAACCCCAGGATTCCATAGGATGTTGAAAGTGGAATGATAGCACTATAACAGTCTAGTGTAGAAATGGTCTTAGTATTCTCTGCTGTATCATCAGTTATCAGCCAATAAACCTTATGTTATAGCAGTAATGGGTGCTAAAAGAATTCTTGGGCATGCCTGGAACTACAGTTGTGTGTCTTCCACAGAAGACCATGTTCTGAGATCTGTCATTGCCTCCTGACATACAGCTACTCCCTTAGGATGCTTCTGAGTTGTAATACCTAATTGACCTGATTCTCTCTAAGCCCTTTGGAAATGGATAGCAGGCCTAACAACTTTTGCACCAGCACTGACTTCCATCAAAACTGTAATGCTGTAAGGCACTCCAACCCAATTTTTAAAGAGCAAACCTAAGCAAAGATCTGGCGCCATATACCACTGAATTAAAAAGCCTTCTCTGGAGACAGAGAGGCTGCCCTGTAAACTGCATTACTCCATTTTTTCCCCTCCTCCTCCTTCTTTCCTCAATCCTCTCATCATCTCCCTGGAGCAGGTTTATTTATGGAGAACTATAGATAGCATTTTTCCCCAATTATGTATGCCTCACTGCTGCTACACCATGACATGAGTTGATAGCCTCACGATCTGCTTTCTTAGCATATCATTATTACTGCTTTGACTGAAGTGGTTTGTTTGTCTCATTCCGTAGTTTTAATTTTTACATGTAATTCTGGGTGAGATTTCTGACTCAGCTTGAACCTGATCGACTGTGCTTCCAGCGCACAGGCACTCCTCCCACACATAGTTTTGCTGATGTTTCAGTCGTCCATCAGCACCCAGAGGAAAGCTGTTTCTATTCTAAGCCCACATCATTTTTCAAATGCAAGGGTGGTCAGGTTCCCAGGGTTGGGGGACAGGTTATTGAACTTCTTTGGAAGCCAGTTGGAACTTCATTGCCAACAGGTTTGTGGCTGCTGAAATTTGGTGTTAATTGAAGTATATCTCTATGGTCCAAAAGGCTGCCTCAGTGCCAGACCATAGGGCAGAGTGTTTGTTTCCTTTTCTGAAGTGACAGGAAGAGAAGGGAGGAAGATGTGTTGGGGCCTTTCTGCACTACACAGTCATAGTGCTGTTATTCCGCTTTCACCATCCTGTCGAATTCTGGGGTTTGTAGTTGACTGAGGCCAAAGAGCTCTCTGGCTGAGAATTCTGAATGCCCCTCCCTAAACTGCAGTTAATCCCAGGACTCTACAGGATGTTGAAAGTGGCATAATAGCACTATAATAGTATAGTGTGGAAATGCCCTTGATGTTGACAAGATGGATGGATGGATGGATGGATGGATGGACAGATAGGTGGTATAGGCAGTAGTAGTGGCAGCCAATTCTACAATAACAAGAGTGCTGTGATGGCTGCAAAACAGGAATGTGAGGGCTGAAAACAGCCTGCACAACACTTGTGGCCTGACTTGTGCTGACCTTAAGCACAATGCTAGATCCAAAGCCATCTTATCAAAGCTTGAAAAAATAACATTTCAGACTACAGCTCCCAGAATTCCCTAGTCAGGACAGCCACTGGCCCTTCTTGGAGCTATACCACTGTAGAGAGGGTAGGATGAACTGACAATGCAGGAAGAGATCTTTCTCTTTCTGCATAGCCAGCTTGTGACGTTCCCCAGCCGTGCTCTGAGAAAGGGGCTGACTTTTCATGGTCAGGAATGGCACAGGAATACACCAGTCTTACAATGCAAAAAGAAAGCAATCTCGTCCTTCATAGTCATGCTCCCCACCCCAGCCCCATTCCTCACTCTCCAGCTATGTTTTACAGATCAGCTTAAGCAATGGGAGGAACGGGATTATGGGCAGAGAGGGCTGATATCTCCCTGTCCCCATGGTCTCCCTCCAAGCACAGCTGCACTGCTCTGGAGGAGACAGATGAGAACTGGGAGCAGCAGAGACAAGGAAAGTGGGAAGGATTCAGGGAAAAGGTGGCTGGCTGTGTGGAGAAGCTTAATGGGCCAAATTTGGCCCATGGGCTAGATGCTCCCTTCCCTTGGATTAAGGCTTCTAAAAGGAAAGACTTGTGCGCATGAATGTTTCTCTGCCCATAGATACTGGTATGATGATCCTAACTGTGATTCAGCTCATAGCCCTTTGCTTCGTTAGCTTCATGTGTAAGGAATGCTGTGCATCTTGGGTGTGCAGCCACAAGAAAATTATGTCCAGAGCCAAATGAAAGATTTTGGTGGCACAGCCCAGGTTATAAAAATAGCATTAATTGCACAGTGCTGGATTACAGGTCTCTACTTACTGTATACTGGATGGAAAACAAGAAAGCAGTCATGAAAAAACAACCTGAGTGAGGAATTCCCTGCCATCCTGCAGGCCTTTTGGTTTCTAAAACTGCTGACATCCAGTCTCTCTGTGTTCTCTGGCAAGCCCCTGCCTATCCCTAAAAGCTCCCTCTCTCTTTTCTCTGCAATCCATGCTGGAGAACAGTTTTTGAAATATTAGGAAAGATTTAGTAGAGCTCAGTGGTGAGAGAACACAGTTGTCAGCTTTCAAATAACAAAGCTGGTGGCAAAGGCCAAGGGTCCAGGGAACATGCTGTGTGTATATTCACATGTGTTTTGCGTGAGAAAACAACAAAAGGCGATTGCTTTAAAAAGAACAGAAGACTCAGGCTCAGTACAGATGCAAGTGCAAAGGGAAAGTCAGATCTTTTTATAAATTGGATGTAGGTGAAAATTCCTGCCATGCTGTGACTGTGGACTCTTAACAGTAGGAACATGGCAGCCAGATCATTGGTTCATGCCAGCACGAGGTTAGGTTCAAATTCTGAGTGGAAAATTAATGATGTCTCTAAAATCAACCACCCAAATTGAAAAGAAAAGGAATGTTATAAAAAACAAAACTGGAGATTACTAGAGCAAAGATTTTAGGTCAGCTCCTCATGAAAATCTCTATTTTTCATATTTCATCATACTATATATTGCAACCTATGTGGTGTGATGGTTTGAGTGTTGGACTACGGACCCTGGAAACCAAGGTTCTATTGCCTGCTCAGCCATGGAAACCCACTGGGTAACTATGGGTGCATCATACGCCTTTGAGTCGCCATAAGTCAGAAAAGACTCGAAGGCACAAAACAACAAGAACAATAACATACTGCAGGAATAGTCTCTCTTTATATGCCATTTCTACCCACTAGGCAGCACTGAGCACAATAAACGTGGCTAGTGTCATGTGCACTACAGTTAGTGCAGTCTTCACATGATACTTTTTTTTTTAGTAAGATAATCAATGCATTCATCAACACTGCTGTGTGCTGATGATGGAAGCTGTGGTCCTACATCCACCTCTATTTATGTCTGCATAGACACATTTAGAAGCATATTGGCTGCAGGGCCACCATGTTTTGTTTCTCATATGCTATAATTAACTGAATACCCACAAACAAGTACAGCTTTCTACTTTGCAACCAACATCAGGAGAATGTCAGTGTGAAAATTCACAATATAACCAGCTGAAGATGATGGGTTGAAATCAGACATGCAAGGGTTTGAGCATTTCTGTTCCTTTGCACATCACTGGTCAAACCCACAGAGCAAAGACAGCCTTATGTGGCAATAAAAGATACTTTTAATTGCTCAGCCTGGGAAATGGTTATGGACATTTACTTGCCGTGACAGATATATATCACCTCCAGCATCTCATAAAGTATCTCTCTGAATATTGGTTGCTGGGGAATATGAGTGAACAGGTGTGATGCACTCATGTCCTCCTCCTGGGTTTCCCATTGAGGCCTTTACTTGCCCACTTTGAGTACAGAATGTGTAGGGTTGTCACACCACCCAGCCAGGTTTTGCCCAGTTTCTGAGTACGCCACATAAGGCTTGTTTGATCATCATTTGACCTGGATTGATTGATTGATTGATTGATTGATTGATTGATTGCTTCCTTCCTTCCTTCCTTCCTTCCCTCCCTCCCTCCCTCCCTCCCTCCCTCCCTCCCTCCCTCCCTCCCTCTTCTCTTTCTTTCTTTCTTTCTTTCTTTCTTTCTTTCTTTCTTTCTTTCTTTCTTTCTTTCGTTAAGTTCTCTGCTGCTTTAAAAACTGAGAAACAGGCAAAATATGGAGACACTCTTCTGTTAACAAGTTCTGCAAGAAACAAGTCCACTTGGGATTTTCAGTAGTGAGGGAAGTGAGAGCAAGAGGTGTGAGCAGAAGAGTACAAGAAACAAGGGAAGGGTGTACTGCAAGGGTGCAACGTGCAATGATGTAGACTCAAATCAATTGATTTGGATTCAAGTCAGACTTAAGTCACTTCAGTGACTTGGCTCAAACTTGACTTGGCAATAAATGATGCACTGACTCAACATGACTCATGACTTCTATCTATATTTTTAGTCACCGACTTGCTACCCTTGGTTCAGTAAAGTAACACATTCAACCTTATGACTTTGAACAACACTTCCATCTCTTTTTGCCTACTGGTTACATGATCATCTGTCTCAAGCCCAAAGTGTGGGCACACTTCTCAGAGGGGAAGAGCAAGCAGATTAGGTAACAGGCTTGAGGCAGGGTTGAGGTCTCCTTAGCAGTCTTTTCTTGCTGCATATAGGAGGAATATTCTAAAACTTTTTCTAAGAGCAGAAGGCAAGACTTGCCTCCAGAGCACAGGCATGTATCTCAGAGGGGAACAGCAAATGTGTTAGGCAACGGGCTTGAGGAGGAAGGATCCTTCCTTCTAAAGCTTTTAGAGTTTCAGTGATGGGGAGTAAGAAGGACCCTATTCCTCATGTCTGAAAAAGCCTTCAACTTGGCAAATGGGAAGTACAAAGGAGCCTATTCCCCATTTCCAAAGCTGCAGATTCTTTTACGCCCATTGACACAAAAGTCTCCAGCTTCAGGAGGGAGGAGTAAGAAGGATCCTATTCCTCACTTCTGAAGCTGCCAATGGGAAAATCACAAATGTCGAGGGCGGATTCTACTTAAATTGTTAAAACTGACTTTATTTGACTCTGTCCAGAAATTCTGAAATATAGGTTGGGGTATAAAGTTGGGTCCCAAACTTGAGACTTGACTGGAAACTTGGAGTAAAAGATTAAATACGTCACTGAGAAGACAGGGAGTAGAAGACATGAGAGAGCAAGTAGTCTGAGCGGTGATACCCAAGAAGTGAATGAGGGACACATTGTGAGGATACAAACTGAAGTGAGGAAAGAATGGGAGGAAAGGGAGAGGGAAGCAAAAGAGGGAAGGGATGGTGAGAGGTGCAGTGGCAGGGTGTAAGGAGCAAGAGGGAGGTAGGCATGATGAGAGGCTGAGTGAGAGGGAGGGAGATGTGGTGACAAAAGATAAGAAAAGGGGTGAGAGATGCACAATCAGAGTGGAAAGAACTAAAGGGGCATGGCAGATGCATGAGCTAAGCCCATGAGGGAGGGGTAATGAGTGTGCAGCAATTTAGGAATGTGGTGAGGGAGGCAAGGCAGCAGCGGCTGAGGCCCTCCAAGAGCAAGGGAGGGAGCAGTTTAAGGTGTTGCTCCAGCGCTCTGCTTCTTTGGCGCCCATCTCATGATGCCCTCTGGGGCAAGAAAAGGAGTTGCAAAAAGGGAAGAGAAGGTAGCTAAAAACTATTTAAGATAGATGTTCGATGTTAATCTTCAGATTTGGTGGAAATGGAGCCAATCAATGGTAAAGAAAAAGTAAAGTCTTTTTTGATGGATATACTGTACTTCTTATTTGTTTGCTTTGGGAGTATGGTGTGGGCATTTGGATTGTTTACTCACATACTGTTGTTGTTAACTGCCATCAAGTCGACTTTGATTTATATCAACCCTGTGATCAGGAGACTTCCGAGATGCTATCATCGACCACCCTGCTCAGGTCTTGCAGACTCAGGACTATGGCTTCCTTGATTCAATCCATCCACCTGTAATATATTCTTCCTATTTTCCTACTGTCTTCTGCCTTATCAAGCACTGTTTTCTTTTCCAGTGAGCCAAGTCTTCTCATGATATGTCCAAAGTACAACAGTCTCAGTTTAGCCATCTTGACTTCTAGGAAGAGTTTAAGCTTGATTTTCTCTAAGGCCCATTTATTTGTCTTCTTAGCAGTCCATGGTATCCATAGAATTCTCCTTCAGCACATTTCAAAGGAGTTGATTTTCTTCCCATCAACTTTTGTCACTGCCCAGCTTTCACAGCCAGATAAAGAAACTTGAAATACAATGATATGGACAATCCTAACTTCAGTATTCAATTATGTAACTTCAGGATCTTGTCTGGTTCTTTCATAGCTACCCTTGCAAGTCCTAGTCTTCTTCTCATTTTTAGATTGCAATCTCCAATTTGATGAGTGACTGAGCCAAAGTAGGGACAATCTTAAACTATTTCAGCTATGTAAATCATCTGTGGTCATTATTTTCGCTTTCTTTTGTTTTAGTTTTCCACTGTATATCTGCCTTTACACTTTCTTCCTTGACTTTCTTCAGTAATCAATCCAAGCATTCACTATTTCTGCCAGTAGTACGGTGTCACCTGCATATCTTAAACTGTTAATGTTCCTTCCAACAATTTTCACATCTCCTTTCTCTAATTCTACTTTGTGTGTGATATGTTTAGCATACAAGTTAAACAGATAAGCTGATAAAAATGCTGCCTTGCCTGAGCCTGACCCCCCTGCCAATTGGTAAGCATTCCTTTTCTCTACATTCTGCTTGGATGGTAGCCTTTTGTCCTAAGTCCATGTTATACACCAGGACAATGAAATCTTGTTGTACTACCCATTTCTTTAAAAGCAATCTATAGTTTTTCATGATCTACACCATCAAAGGCTTCACTATAAACTATAAATTACAGGTTGATTTTCTTCAGAAAGTCTTTTGTGCACTGCATTAAGCAATACATGTTTGCAATATGATCCCTAGTGCCTCTTCCTTTCCTGAGCCCAGTTTGGACATCTGGCACTTCTCACCCCAGATATGGTAAAAGTCTTTGTTGTTAAATATTAAGCATTACTTTGCTTGCCTGGGAAATTAATGCAATGGTCCTGTGGTTACTGCAATCCCTGGTGTCTCCGCTCTTGGGGACTAGAATATTTACTGAGCTTTTCCAGTGTGGGCCATTCTGTTACTTCCGGTGTGGCACCCCAGGTGAGGACCCCCAGATATCATTTTGATATCAAACCATCCAGCCTTGGCTGGACTGGCTTACCGTTACCACACTCCATGTGTTTGCGAGGTCCCCCGGACAAGCACGGGCATGAGTGCGGCCACTTAAGGCTTTGCATTCCAGACTCTATTGAGGCCAGCAGCTTAAACTCTGCTTCCAGCTTCAGGGGACTTCCCGCCGCAAACTCCACAATAGCCAAGCGGCTCTCAGACGAGCCATTCTTTTAGGTTGGGCCATCAATGTCCCGGCCACGTTATTGTCTTCCAATGCAAATCCAAACATGTTAAACTTGACCTTTCCGCATCCTTTGTCCAGCGCCAAAACTCCTTTTGTCCTCACCTGGCTCGCCACTACCAGCAGGCACAAATTCCCTTATAAAAACCCCTCACTTTCAACCGGTCTTCGGATCACTTTGGACTTCCATCCCACCTTGCTGCCGGTTGTCTAAGGGACTCCCCTCAGCTCCCCAGGCTGAGCTTTCTTCCCCGGAACCCCTCTTCTCTCCAGGACTACGAGACAGGTCGTATTGCCTTTCCCAACAAACCTCCATTTCTCTTTCCAAGTTAGTTAATGTCTTGTCTTTCGTGTTTTTTTCTTTAATAAAGAATTGTCTATTATTTGGAAAACCTTGTCTAGCTACTCTCTGACCCGCCGCTGTATACATTGGGTTTAAAGATCCTTGCAACGTTACCCTGCCTCTTGCTAGCCAAAACAGTGTTCCAGCTAATTTTCCCCAATTGGTATTTTAATTGACAATCTGGGTGCCCCTCCCGGGACCCCCCAAAACACAGGGTAACATTTCTTTTCCATATTTATTGACAAATTTTAATTAGAATTAGAGCATATTCTGCCTCTGTAGCCTGAAGCAACTCTACTGCTATGCCATCTGTTACGGATGATTTATTTCTCTTATTCCTTTTGCTGTATCTCTCCTCACTATTAATGTCACCCTGCTTATTCTTGGATTTTCAATTCCTGAGTAAAACACTATGTAATTACCAGATGCAAAATGCCCAATTTCTGTCCAGTTTAATTCACTCACTCCAAATATTGCAATGTTTATACATTCCATTTCTTGTTTTGCTATGTCTTGCTTCCCCTGATTCATACTTCTCACATTCCATTTTCCTATAATCTGTGTTGTGCAGCTTTGGACTTTCCTTTCACCTCTGAGCAGGTCAACAGTTGAACATCCTTCCAGTTTGAGTCCAACTGAGTCTTTAGCCACAGCACTACTTGTACTACTTGTACTTATCCTCTATTCTGTAGCTCTGTTCTGTAGCCATCCGACCTGGGAATGTCACCTTATGGTACAATCTCCTGTTTCATTTTTGATTGTCTCATCATAGGGTTTTCATGGTAAAAGACATTCAAATGGGATTTAGCATGCCTCCTTCTGTGCAGTACTAACAAGCATTGGCTATGGTGTCACTGCTATTGTCTGTGAGAGATCCTCCACCAATGTCACCTCCCTCCAACACACATATGCTACTGCTGCCGCCTAGTAGCTGTTTGGCACATTCACTCTTGCTCCTCAGCAAAAGCTTGTCTGACTTGGAAGGTCCTACCAGCAGCACGGCTACCATCAGCATAGCCTCTTGCCTCACAGGGGCGAGCTTTCTCACCACCACACATAGTTAGTGCCATGGTGATGCTTTGTCCATTCTCTCAGAGGGAGAAAGGGTGCACAGCAGAGTGCATAGAGACAGACTGTCAACGTACATACATGAACACCAGCCCATGACTGAATCTAGAATAACAACAGCACTTGTAGTCACACATACAACAGTATTGTTAAAAGGAGAAAAAAAGAAGAAAAGAAAATTCATTCATGGATTCCTGCTGAACCTAATGTTTATCTCTAGGTGTTAAACGTTGCATATCAGTTGCACAATAATGACGCCAATTTAGCATTGAGAAACTGAAAATGTGCATGTTTCCTATAGTTCCCATCCAGCCTTTAATATATTAGCAATGCAGCTTCCTCGGTGATTATGATGAGCTGCTCATTAGTGCCAATTTTTACAACAGAGTGTTTCAGCATGCACTAATTGTTTTATGAGATCAAGTGCTACAATAGATGATACTAGAATTAACAATGGTAGGAGCATAAAGGCATATGAAGGGATTTCTGTGTAAGGTCAGAGATCAGTTGTAACTAGCCGTTGATGGTCATATCATTGGCCAAAGCAGCCCAGGCAGCTGTTGTTGTGGGACTTCACCTCTTCACAAAGCCAGTTTTACTGGGTGGGTGGGTAATCAGTGCATTCCTTGCCTAAGAAAAACCTATGAAATTCATGAGGTCGCTGTAAGTCAACAAGCTACTTGAAGGCAGATACACAGACATGAATTTGGCCATTTCCACACTACACTCTTATAGTGCAATTATTCCACTTTCAACATCCTATGGAATCCTGGGGTTTGCAGTTTGAGGAGGGGCCAGACGGTCCCACCCTAAACTGCAAAACCCAGGATTCCATAGGATGTTGAAAGTGGAATAATCGCCCGATACGAGTGTAGTGTGGAAATGGCCATACAGACAAAGTCAGAGTTGTCCTTGTCAAGAGATGGAGGCTTAAGCTATTTATGTAGTTGCTTTGATATCTGCAACCTTTGCATCTTCATAGATAAAGAGCGGTTTAGAAAAGGTAAAATATAACTTTCTCTTACTCTGAAGTTACATTTCTTCAGGCCAGCTATTGCTGAAGCACCATCAAGGGAGAAAAACCAGCTAAACATCTGTAAATAACATTTTGCTGTTTTTATGACAAGTTAGCTTTTGTTTTAAACTTTGTTGCTTCTGTTGTCATTTCAGAATAGATAAAAGTGGTTTTCCCCCCTAAGAGTGGTCTATAGACCAGTAACATAAGAAAATGCTGGAATGATGAATCAAAGAGTTGGATTTACTTCGACTATTAAAATTATTCTAGAGAGTTCATGGAGTTCCAGAGAGCAAAGCCTGTTGGATCTTTATCTCTTGCAGCCTAACCCAGGCCTGGCATCTTCCAGGTGTGGAAATACAACTCCCAAAACACCAAGAAAGATTGATCAATGTGAAAGTTATACATGAATTTTTGAGAATGAAGTGTAAAGTTGTATGCACTGTAAAAAAAAAAATCTCAGCACAATGAGAAAACTGGATGGAGCGGGCTTATGATTTAGTCTGTGGAAAGCTGACACAGACTGAGTATGGACTGATTTGTAAATTCTGTCTTTTCTGTATCATTTAAGATTGGGAAGGGTGGATTCATGTGATCACATGCTCCTCCTTTTTATCTGCCCAGAAAATTAAACATTTGAGAGAAGAGTCATTTCCAGCCAAGCCTTTTTTCTAACATACTAACTCTCTCTAAGGATGAAGGATTAATTTCTGAGAGCTTTCTATCCATGACTGCCCCCCACCCATCCACTGCCTGTAGTGGTACAATAAAGACAGAGTTTCATCCTGTTCATTAAGACATGGTTCATACATCCAGATAGTTTCAGGTACTTCATTAAAATCAGTGGGAGTTATGTGGCTAAAAGGAGCAGAACATCCCATTTACAGTTTCTTGGCATGATTTTACAGCAAAGCTCAGAAGCACATGCTGCCTGTGGACATGCTTTATTAGAGCATGAATCTGTTGCTATGGCTATGTGAAGCTTGTGTTCCCTGGACAATACTTCAGGCACACTGGCAGAATCTCACTTCAGAGTTTTCACAAGAAGAAGTGGATTTTACACTGTCTCTATGCTATTAGAGTTGCTGCTTCTCAGACTTCAGTTTTGCAATCCCACGATTGCAGTAATCATTCATGTTATAGCTTTCCTGCTCAGAGGCAGTTTTGAATAGCTACCCGGTATCTCCCCCAATCATCTCCCCAGCCCTCATCCTTATTTCATTGTTTCCCAGGAGCTTGTCATCATTTTTCCCCTCCTCAGGTTTTCCACTTCTAGGGTTTTCCCCCCACTGTTGTAATTGTGCTAATGCAACTTCCTTCAACACATTCCAATGGGCTCATTTGCTGCTCTACCATTATAGCAGCAGGGCAACATTCCTTCAATATGTTCCAATGGACTCTCTAGCCACTCTGCTGCCATAGACTCTTTCCACACCTTACCTGGTCATGGAGACATCCGGTGTGGGTCCCAGTATCTGCTCTGCTGAGAGGGGAGCATGACAGGAACACTCCCCTCTGCACTGACTGCCTCCATGTTCCAGGAAATGCAGCCATTGTGGTTCCAGGGCCTCCACAGACAAGGTAAGTCCATGATGTCATGCAATCGCCAGTCATTGATGTGGAAAACCCATCAATGATTTGCGGCATGATTGTGCCACCTGGGGAAGGGATAGGGATGGGACTGCAATGGCATTGTGCATAAGCCTTGTTGCAGTCTGTCCTTCTCCTGTCCCTATGGCAGGTTGGGAGGATGGAGTGGAGAGGGCCATAGTCATAGGGCACAATAGATTCTTTTTTTTTTTTTTAAGGCAGGATCAGTGAGACTGTAGCAACTGCCAAGTAAGGTTTCATCCATGGCATGCCCAGTATTTCCTTCCACTTCCCTTACAGGAAAGAAATTGAGAATGGAGGCTAGGGCCAGTCTTGGATAACTATGCCAACTACATGCCTCAAACACACTCACTTGATCATTAAATAGGGATACTTGCAAAAAGTATCTGCCTTATTAGAAAAACACAGGGGGTGGGGACAGTACTGTGACTAAGAAATTGAATAATTTGTGTAGCAAAAAAAAGGGGGGGGATTACACAGAGAGGAAGATGGAACAGCAGCAATGTCATACAAAAAGATTCCCTGCTTGCTGATGCTAACCCACCTCTGCTCCACTATAAAAGCCTGGTGTGAAAATGTCCTCTTTCTTCTCAGCGGTGACTCAAAAGTGGAGCTCAGAAATTCTTGCACAAACCGAGTTCCAATGAAAATAAATAGGGCCGTTCATCTGAAAATAAAACCTTCAGTTTTTCGTCATTGCTTCTCTTGAAACCTCACAGTTCAACAGAACAATTAATAAAAGGTTGAGATATTTGAGGGAGGGCAGATAAGACTAAAAAATAAATAAATAAAGTTTTACTTCCTTTCATTCTCTTACACGCATGCTGCTTGGTGTGTGGGTTTATATCAAATATGTATTTATACTGGATATGCCTTCTAACATTCACAGGGCTAGCTGGTATTAACAGGAGATTCAGATAAACAAATTGTAGATTACGAAGCTGAAATTTTATGCAGCCTGCAGACATCAGTGAAAAATATCATAGGATCTGGCTGCCATTTCATAAGCGAATTTTTGTTCTCTGACAAAATATTTGCTTGGGCTACAGAACAATAGATGATGGTGATGATGATTTAAAGTATGCTACCTTTCCTAATCTTGAAGAAATAATTTTCAAATAATTTTCAAAAATAAGAAAGATTGTGTTAAAGTAAATAACTCTGAATAAAGAGATTGTTAGAAGAGCATAATAAAATAAATTCCTGAATTGTAAGGATCTATCATTGACTATTCAAGTTAGGACTGCCCATGTCATTTCCAGTTCTGTGTATGGTTGTGAAAGCTGGATGGTGAAGAAAGCTGATAGAAAATAATCAACTCCTTTGAAATGTGGTGCTGGAGAAGAGTTCTAAGGATATCATGGACTACTAAAAAGAGAAAATCAAACCTGAATTCTTCCTAGAAGCCAAGAGGACTAAACTAATACTGTTGTGCTTTGGCCATATCATGAGAAGACTTGACTCACTAGAAAATACAAAAATGGGAGTGGGGAGAAGGCAGTAGGAAAAGAGGAAGACCACATTACAGATGGATAGACTCAGTCAAGGAGACCGCAGCCCTGAGCCTGCAAGACCGGATCCTGGCTTTTGATAATAGGGTGTCTTGGGCCCTTTCCACACGGGGGTTAAAAAACGGTGTAGAGCAACCTCTGACGGAGGTCGTCTACACTGTAAAGTGGATTGGAGCGGGCTACTTTTGCGTAGTTCCACACCCCAATCGGCGCTAGGGTGACCAGAAGTGGCGGCGCCACGTGCTTTTTAAAAACCACTTTTTATGTGGTTTTTAAAAGGCACAGGGCGTGCAGCCCCGTGCAGCTGCGTCGCAGTGCCCGGTGTGGATTTGCAGGTGCGTGCAAGGGTGTGCCTGCTGATCTGCGGGGGCGGGATTTCTGGCTGGCAAGGTTCTCCGGTTGGTGGAGAGCCTCCGCCAGTCATAAGCCGCCATTTTGGGCGCTGCAGGACGCTGCGGGACACCGACAAGTGTGGAGCAGCGAAAACGTGCTGCTCCACTGGCAACGGACTTACCCGGTTTAAGGTAAGCTCCGTTTCAGCTCCGTTTCTTCACCTGTGTGTGGAAAGGGCCATGGAGTCTCTCATGCGTAGGACCACCATAAGTCTAAGTCAACTTAACAGCAATTAACAACAAAGGCCTGATGGGTAGACATCAGGATTGCCATTAGATATCAGGCCTGAAAGTAGACATCAGTCATGACATTAACACAGCAACCTCAGTTGGCAGGTGTTGGGGGACAGTAATAGAAATCCCTGGCTTTTCCCTCTGAGCCCCCTAGTCTTTCCTCCTCCTTGGGGAACAAACCTGTATATACCCACACTGTTGAGAAATCTGAAAGACAGTAGTGAACCTTTCAAGTAGAGTAATCACTTGTTCACTGTGAAATACATTGAGCTTGCAAGACTTGAGCAAGGTGTTGATAAAAGGGAGACTTGGAAATCTCTTATTCATATGATTGCCATAAATCAACTTGATGGCAATTAACAACAACAATTAAGCAAATAGTTTAATGGAGAAGACAGATGAGAAAAGTGGCTGCTGGTTAGAGCAATACAGGAAGGGGTTGGTGGGGCAATGCAAACAAATAGGACATCTGTAAACCTGCAAACCAGCAATCAGTGAGTGTAGGCATGAAAACATCACACACACAGGCACAGAGTGTCTGTCCTACTCCCTGAAACTGGTCTGCTGCTCTCTGGCTTGACTGAGGATGCTACTGTATTGCTGACCTTCAATGCCCAGTCCAGTCAGTGCCTGTGTCTGACATGGGAGAGGCACCTCCATGATCCCTGCCCTTCATGGCTGGTTGTCCAGGAAGGAGTTGCAATTAAGACTCATTTAAGATATATTATTAATGCATCCTTCAGGGAGGGCAATTTCCCAGCTTGTTTAAAAGAGGTGATTATACGGCCGCTTCTAAAAAAGCCCTCCCTAGATCCCCTGGATATGAATAATTATAGACCAGTCTCCCATCTTCCATTTTTAAGCAAGATGATCGAGAGGGCTGTTGGTCTTCAGCTCCAAGCTGTCTTGGATGAAACAGATTATCTAGATCTATTTCAAACTGGCTTCAGGGCAGGATATGGAGTCGAGACGGCCATGGTCGCCTTAGTGGATGATCTACGCCTAGGTATCGACAGGGGAAGTGTGACCCTGCTGGTACTCTTGGACCTCTCAGCGGCTTTTGATACCATAGACCATGGTATACTTCTGGAACGCCTGAGAGGGCTGGGGATCGGGGGCACTGCACTTAAGTGGTTCCGGTCCTATCTCTCAGGTAGATACCAGATGGTGATGCTTGGGGACAGCTGCTCCTCGAAAAAGGAGCTTAAATCTGGCATCCCTCAGGGCACCGTCCTGTCCCCAATGCTATTTAACATCTACATGAGACCACTGGGAGAGATCATCAGGAGGCATGGAGCAAGGTGCTATCAGTATGCTGATGACACCCAGATATATCTCTCCATACCTCGGATAATAGCATCAACTAAGGGTGGCATCTTGCCTCTAAACGAATGCCTTGAAGAAGTAATGGACTGGATGAGGAAAAACAGACTGAAGCTGAATCCAGATAAGACGGAGGTACTCGCTGTTAAGGGCCCTAGCCCAGGTATGGAGGTCTGTCAACCTGTTCTAGATGGGGTTACACTTCCCCTGAAAGACTGTGTCCGCAGCTTGGGGGTGCTCCTGGACTCGCCACTTCGAATGACAGTTCAAATTGATGCGGCTGCAAGGAGTGCCTGCTATCAGCTCCGGCTGATATGCCAGCTGTGCCCCTTCCTGGAGCTGGAACACCTAAAAACAGTGGTGCATGCGCTGGTAACTTCACGGCTTGACTTCTGCAATGCGCTCTACAAAGGGCTACCCATGTGCTTAGTCTGGAAACTTCAGTTAGTTCAGAATATGGCAGCCAGGTTGGTCACCAGAAGATCTAAAACTGACCACATAACACCAATTCTGAAGTCTTTACATTGGCTGCCTATTAGTTTCTGGGCACAGTACAAGGTGTTGGTTCTTATCTTTAAAGCCCTTTATGGCTTGGGGCCAGCCTACCTGCGGGATCGCCTTCTCCCATATAATCCGCCCCACACATTAAGGTCCTCTGGGAGGAATTTACTGCAGCCAGTCAGAACTAGGTTGGCTGCAGTTACCCAGAGGACCTTCCCTTCTATCGCTCCCAAGTTATGGTATGGCCTGCTGGAGGAGACGCGGCATATTACCAGTCTTGACTGCTTTAAAAAAGCGATCAAGACTGTTCTCTTCCGACAGGCCTTCCCAGACTAGTACTCCACCGCCTCCCACCAACTGTCCTCCTGTTCTTTAATGTAGTTAATGTGTTTTAGGGGGTTGGTTTTAGATGGGTTGGTGGGTGGGGAGGATTGGTTATGTTTTAATGCTTTTAATGTATTTAATGTATTGTTGTAGTACCGCCTCGATCCATGGGGAGAGGCGGGATATTATTATTATTATTATTATTATTATTATTATTATTATTATTATTATTATTATTATTTTGTCCATCTCCTCAGGCAGTGAAATGTCTCATGCCTGCCTGATCTCTCATGCCATGGCATGCTTAAATAAATCTGTTTTGTATATTCTACCGTGTTGTTTCATTTTTGCTTGGTTGCTCCTTATTTGGCTGCAAACATTCAGTGGGAAGATCTATCAGGTTGTTTCATCGTGGCCAGAAAATGTATAACCAAGCTTTTCTCTGAACATTACCTGCAAAGGACAATCACAAAGGAGGCTAAAGACAGGCCTTATATTTATCCTGCATAAACCTGTAGTATACTTAAATGCAAATGAACTGTAAGCAGTGGATCAGAACTGCATCATAATACAACATATATGCACATGGCCTTTGAAAATGATTGGTATCATGACACTTTGCTGGATTTTTAATTGTAGCCCATTTGTAGCTCAGTCTCTCTTTCTCTCTTTCTTTTCTATGCTCTGGGATATTATCATTCAAAAACACAGAGGACACGGGGGATCATGACTAGTAATAATCTCTTAAGCATCTTCCATTGAGGAACAACATGTGCTTTATAACTATGAATGAGCTAAGCCCCTTGAATCCCTGTGATGAAGGAGAAATACAATATGAGCCCTTCTCCATCTGCTGTAAGAACATGTGCGTATGTGGCAGCTGCCTTGCCCACTCCTTGTTGACATGACACACTTTCTCACATGTCCTTCACTGGTGTGCATTGTAGGTTTCCCATTTAACCTTGGCCACGGGGCAATGAAACTGCTGAGTTCATAATCATATCATGACTGGCCCAGATTTTGAGGATGCCTGCTGACAGAGCAGGGGGAAAGCAATCTCCTGGCGTGTTTCTAAAACTCTCTCCACAATTTTGGTGGAGGGACTTAATGAAATAAAGACAACAGCTGGCATGTGCTGCCTCTCTGTTGAAAGCTGCTAGCCTAGCAGCATTGCTCTATTTGAATTTTGTACCCGAGAGTTACTCTTTCTTTACCATCTGCCTCTACTGTCCACCTTCTTCTGTCTTTAAGTTACTTGAAGAATATTTACTTTAAGGTCAATGGAAGTGGTTGGAATTCCATTAGGTTCTATTGTTTCTGTCATGCACCAAATGCTGCTACTCAGAACGAACCTTAAAGATATTTTTATTAGTTAAAGCTAATACTTGTTTAAGGTTGTAACTGGCTCACAAGACATGTCCACTTAGATTTCACACTGAAGTTGAAATGCACTAGCTGTACTCACATGTCTCTTTCTTTATGTGCAACTAGGTGGGGCTCTCTGGATGTTCCTGAACAGGATAGAATGGTTCAGGTCAACAAATAGCTTTGTTGGTATATATATATAGCTTCTGCATTTTAACCCACTGCCAGCCCTTCAGTTGTATCTAACAATCAGAAGTTAGGTTTATGGACAAAGCCAAAGGCCTAACATTGTGACGTCTGAGGCAGAGCAGCAAATTCTGTCCTTTGCCATTTTTCAATGGACAGCATCCAAGCCCTTCAAATTATTTGGGCACTTGCAACAGAAAATCCCAGAGATGCCCTCCCCTGGCAGTATCTTGCCTTTTCTTGACATCCAAAATCTGCTGCCACATTACCCTGCCTACTGCTAGGGCCAGACTTGTCTATAGATGACAACGCTTCAGATATCTTAGGGCTGTTAAGCAAAAGAATGATTTACCATAGAAACCATAATTTCACTCAAATACAAAGAAGTGTAAAATATCCCTGCATGCCATACTAAGTAGATATTCACTGCTAGTGTTTTGGAATTAGCTGAAAAGAGTGCTTGCTTAGTGTGTGAGAAGTAGTTGTTCTGATGACCATATTCTCCAAAAGTATTCATCATAACTCTCTGAGGGTAACAGATGTTCAACAGTAGAATGGATTACCTTCGAATCTCTTCTTTGGAGTGTTTTAAACAGCAGTTAGATAGCCATTTCTCAGGGATGCTCTTATTTTGGATGCCTGGATGGAGGTTGGTTAGATCAGTGCTACACCAAATGTTGGACCCTGGAGCAGTATCCTAGAACAGTACAAGTCCACAAGCCATCAGCTGCTGGTCCCTGGGGAGTTTCTGGAAAGGGAAGAAATAATTTTGGCTGATAGGTATAACTATGCCATTAGTCCCTGGCTCATTGGGGGGAAAAGTTGCTGGTTACCACATCAGATAGCTTAAGAGGTCCTTGGCTAGATGACCCTTGGATTCCCTTCCAACACCAAAATTCTATGATTCTATGAAATACCTAAACATGTAGCACCTCCAGTCAAGGCAGAATATCTCCCTCAATTGATTCTAGCTCTGTTGCCCATATTCTTTCACCTTCTCTCATGTATGTTACTAAAGGTCCAGGACATTTTGCTGCCTGAAGACAGCCATGCCACCACAAACTAAAGTACACAATAAAAGACCACTGAAATTATTTTAGTACCTAGAGCAGAAAATGCTACATATGCTTCTTCTTCTCTTTGGTGGTAAAAATGAAATAATAATTTTTTTTAAGAAACCAACATTTTGCTGCCATTTCATGATATCAGACTTGTCTGACTGAGGAGGTATCCACTTCTCTTTGTCTAACACTAGGTCTGGCCTCAATCCTAATCTTCAACCCATTTTTCTTCATCCTTCTAATCCCAGACCCTGCTTCTCTCTCACATCAGTCCCTTTAGCCTCCTTCCCATTAGTCTCCAATGACATTCTTGCCCCCCATTTCTCTGCTTTCTCACCTGCCTTTCATCTCTGTCCTTCACTTATTCTCTCCTCCCTTTTTTCTGACACAGCAAAAGATTAGAATCCAGAATATTATTTACATCATTCCTAAACATTTAATTTAGCCCTTGATAGAGTTGTTTTGCTGAGCCCTTAACTATGATCTGCTTAACTCTGTATTTACACATACCGATAATCCAAATTCTGAAACCTAGGCTGTCAGTTCAGCAGCCTGCCCTGTTTAGCTGCAGTAATCCAGATCTGCGAGAGAGAAGAATGCCAGGGCAGCTTTTCTGGTGCCTTTGTATTATGTGGAGCACTCGTTGCAATATAAGAAGGCCGTCTCTTCTGACACAGGTCTAGATGATGAAAAATGAATCTGCCTTATGCTGCTGGTCTATCTAGCCATTATGGTGTGCTGAGACTGGCAGCAATGTCCAAATCCTCAGGCAGAGGTCTTTCTCACCTTTGAATTGGATTCTACCTCAGCAATATTTTCAAAAAGATGTTAGCCATATTTGCTTTTTTCAATAGAAAAAGGGGAGGGAGGGCAAAAGGCATCTTAGCGCACCTTTAAGACTAACCAGTTTGTTTCGCCATACATTTTTATGGATGACTGCTCATTTCTCCAGATGTATGGTGTTCATCTTCAATAGACAAACATTGGTGGCAGGGATGCAAAATATAACAGAAATGCAAAATGTGCCAGCGTGGTGATGGAGTGGCAAGTGTAGACCTTAATGGTAGTTAACTTCCCTATCCTTTTTCCTTTTCAAGCATTTGGTGATATATGACAACAATCCTTCAAGCCCCATGGCATGTCTTAAGGTCTGTATCCTAATGACAGAGTTATTACTTACACACAGAGGTCTAAATTCTAACTATAGTAGACCCACTAAATTAAATAATTATTTAGATAACAGATGACTTACCAAGTTCCTATTGGTTTGGTGGGGCTAACAGTTTGGATTTTCTTATAGGGGTGTGTATTTATGATGATGAAATACGGGAGGAGTAAATGCAGGCATTTAATTTTAAAAGGGAAAGAAAGAATTTATGTTGATGGTGGAGAAGGGTGGGTAGTGCAAAGGGGAAGGAGTGCCTTGCTCTCCTCAGTCCACACTGAGACCATTTCCACACTAGCCTGTTATAGCGCAATGATTCCCCTTTCAACATCCTCTGGAATCCTGGGGTTTGCAGTTTCGGGAGGGGCCGGCCGGCGGAAATGGCCGGAGTTCTAAAAATGTCTTTGAGACATTTTGAAAAACCCCTTCCTTTAAATAGAATATACAACGGCAGAGGGAGACACAGTGGGTTCCTAGTAAATAAGTTCCAATGAAAACAAGCCTGGAAAAGTCGCACGGATTATGTGAGTGACTGTGAGGGGATTACAGCAACTGGTGAGGAATTCTGAACATTCCCAGACTTACAGCTTTCTCCTGCACTGGTGCCTCTGAAGTGAGGTTAAGCAGCCCCAGCTCTCTTCAGCTAGGAAATGGTATCTTTTACAAGCGCCACATGCTGCTGCCACAAAAACTGTCCAAACATGAGGGATGTAGCCATCAGTTAATAACTGACTGACTGGATTTCCAGGCATGCAGACATGTTGCTCACCGAGACCAAGCAGCTGACATTCTACAGTGACCTCGGGTGACAATGATGAAAACCAGAAAATTATTTTCATTATTTTGCCTCTCCTTCCATTGTGGTTCTTTAAAAAGACAGTAAATAACACATTAAGAATATGACATCAGTTAGTTGGCCACTTCACACGGGACTGCCATGTGCACACAGCTCTGTGGTAAAACAAGAAGTGGCCCACATTATTGTGCTGCCTGAGGTGAGGCAGCAAATGGAGGCCTACCCCACCACCAAAGTAATGGCACATAATACCTTAGGCCAACTAATTTGACATTTTGGGCATAAAACTCAATAAAAACATAACACTGATAAATTGAATAATATTACCACAAATCTTTTGACTGAAGTGGTTGCCCCACTCTGGCCAATGTAAGGGCTGGCCCTGGGTAGAAGGCATGCTTTGCGTGCAAAAAATCCCTAGTTTAATTCCTGGAACCTCCAGAGAAGGCTGGGAAAGACTCCTGCCTGAAATTCTGGAGAGCCGTTACCAGTCCATAGGTAACCCTGAGCAAAATGGACCGATGGTCTTATTTGATATAGGGCAGCTTCCCATGAAAACAGTCTGTGAACAATAAGAGTCTGACTCAATCCAGCCCTACCATTAGGCCAAAAGAGACAGCTGCCTCAGGTTGTAAAAAGACACCAAATTACGAGTGACTACATTAATCCATTCTGTATTTTTACTGCCACAAAGTAGAAGACATATCTGTGCTATTTTCTGCCTGATGTCCCAAAACAACCCGACTAGGCTTGGATACTATGCACTTTGATTTAGGTGGGTGATCATCTGCCCTGTCTCAGGCAGCAAAATGCCTTTGACTTGACTCAACCATTCAACTAGTAGGAAGGGGAATCTATTGTGAGTTTTATTAGCTGAGACTGGTGATTATAATATTTTCTATATGTGAATGGGTAAGATACAGTATGGGTAAGCATGCAATTCAGATAATGCATTTTAATTACAGAGAGATGACGTAAAGCAACTGAAACAAGAAAGTTCTGAGCTCTAAACTGCATCAGCAAGATGGTCTTTGCCAGCTATGAGCCTTAAGGATAACAATCCGGATGCAGAATAGGTTTAAGGGATACAGAATGTATTGTCCTGGTTTCTTTATGTCACTCAGCAACAAACAGACTCCTATTTCATCTTCTGCTGCCAGTCTCTGGGGTGGATTAGCCTGTGAGTAATGAGACATTGAGAAATATTGCTTTGGATCAAGAGAATAGCTTTGTCACAAACAGTGCAGGCACTGTCAGTCCCTTTGCAGGAGGACTGGTAATTGCAAGCGGAGAACCTGAATTTAGAGAGCAATAAGTAGCAATCTGATTGATTAAAGAAATATTTTTTGAATGAAGAGAATAGTGCTTCAGTGATGCTACAAACACAACTCATGTGTCTTAGGACCTTTCCACACTACACTGTTATAGTGCTATTATTTCACTTTCAATATCCTGTGGAATTCTGGGGTTTGCAGTTTATTGAGGCCAAAGAGCTCTTTTGCTGAGCATTCTAAAGGTTCCTCTCTAAACTGCAAACCCCAGGATTCCATAGGATGTTGAAACTGGAATAATAGCATTATACAGTGTAGTGCAGAAAGGCCCTTGGTCTGTAAATGGTGCAATAGATCCAGGACTCACAGGTGTTGAAACACTAGGACTTTTTTAGAATAACATATTCCTGTAAATGCCCCTGTCATGCCCCTTGGTTGTCCCTATTCCCTTTGAACTTAGCTAGAGCTGTCACGGTATCCAGGTATGGATTTTCCAATGCATACATGTATTGTTGTGGGTTATTTCTGCTGCAATGTTGATTGTTTTGGGGTAGCAGTTATAACTCACTAACTTTACAAAAGATCTGATCCTCCTGCAAATGAAAACTGATACAGCTGGGTTCTTGGACTTAACATAAAAGGCTTATCCCTTGTGCTAGGAAATTAAATTCCTGGGAAATCTTGTGGTAGTGTTCTGACAGTGTTTCAGAGTTATGTTGTCTGTTTCTCTTTCCTTTTCTCATGAAGTCTCAGGTCTCTCTAAAGACAAAGCATAACACATTAACCATTATACTGTCTACTAATACAAATAGATTGGGTATTATGCTACTAATGCTGCTCTTAGAGCAATGAGCACATATGCATGTGAGTGTGCTAGAGAGAGAAAGAGACTAAACATAATGCACACATACCTAGATGTGGATCATCACAACTGCTTGCAGCTCATTAGGATATTTCGCTATAGGGACTGTCACAAAGCATGCTTGCAGATTAACATTTACAGTAGAACCACTGATCTGGGACCAAGCCATCTCAGGGATCTCTTTGAAAAATGGTTTTATGATCTCTAGTGGTTTGTGTTGAGCACAAGAAAAACTGGGGCTGAGTTCCTATATCACTATGAAGATAAGTGGGTTAATCTGGACTATTCTCAGGCTAATCTGCATACTGAAATTTTGGGCTCTTCACCCTATAGAATTACAGTGCTATGATTATTCTTTAACTGACAATGAAACATCCTATACAAACATCCTATGTTTGTACTTTAGGGAAGTACTAGAAAATTTGGCAGAGAATTCTAAATACTCCTCTTTGAAGTACAAAACCCAGAACTCCATGGGATGTTGCCACAGCAGTTAAAGTGATATCATAGTGCTATAATTCTGTAGTGTGTAAGGGTCCTTGGTGCTCCACCAGCTTTTGCACTTCCTGAATTTTCTTTCCTAGTTTTAATCTTTTTTTTTAAAGTAACACTCACACACTCCCCTCCCTCTATATATATATAAATGTGCATTTAAATGTACTTTTTGGGGTGCAGATTTTAACAAATAGTACAAATTAGTGCATAAACAGGATGGAATTGACTTTTCACAAAAAAATAAAATAACAGGACCAAGACTCAAACATACTTAGAGCAGACACATGGAAATCAATAGGACTTATATTAGTTTGGTTTTGATTTTAGTGGATCTATTTTAAGTATGTGTACTGTTTTCTTCATCCTTACTTCCAGCATAAACTCATAGGTGTCATAAAAACTAAACAGAGTTTTGCACACATGCATAACTGTTGGGCCTAAATGTATGTTTATCTAAACCTTGGAAGTTCATCAACCATCTTTATTAAACAGAAAAGTGACCCATAGTCCTTTCCTAAAGGATGGCAATTGCCTGCATTTTTAAAACTTTGTTTTAAATCGACAATAAAGTAAAATTAAACGAACATATTAGTTTATATTAATTCTGTGTCAAATTTGCCTGGCCCTTTTCAAGTAACTGTTCATCTTTTCTCCAAATAAGTATCACCAAAATTTTGTCTGAGGCCTCATAAAGACTGTGATTTATTGCAATATAAAATAAGACGATACCGTACTTCCTGTATCTTAATACACAAGTATGTGCATCAGTGACAATGTGATGTTGAAGTAAGTGTTAGCATTATTTCTTCTCAAAATGGATCAATGTAAAGTAGTTGTGGGAAAAATAATAGGAGAGGAGATCTATGTATTGACTTCTCAATGTCAGCAGGTGAAGATGGCTGCTTTTTAAAATAAACATGTAAACAGTACCAAGTTCTTTTCTTAAAGTAGTACTTTTCATTCCTGTACTCTCTTTACACTAACCACTGAATAGCACTCTTTTTTTCCTTTGTGATCAAGAGAATGAACATTTATTACTGTTCCTGTTCCATTGCTGATTTTATATGTAGAACTCTGTTATTATTCTGGGTGATTTTTTGAATTCCTTTTTATTTAGCATTCCAGTTCCATCTGGCACACGCCTGGATATTTGCACCAAATGACTATATGCAAGTCAGAGTGATTGGTCTGGTTATATAACAAAAGCAATCGTATACTAAGAATAGAACGCAGAAGGAAGCCTGAAGCAGGAAGAGCTGCTGAGAAGGAACAGATCAAGCAAATGAAATGCACAAGAAAATGTCATTCTTGGTTAATGGTGACAGCTTTGACCATTGCCTGTTAGCATTTTCCTGAGCACTAGCGTCAGTTCCCAGAAGGATGCATGTTAAAGTGTATTCTCAGGCATTTCCGATCCTACGGTGATGAGGTCCAAATGTCACACGTGGGGGAACAAAGTTCCATTTCTCTTGGTTAGTTTGTTTACGTGCTGAATTCATTCAAGAAGTAGTCGCCATGTTAACTTGCATGTTGATTTGTAGACAGTGCAGTAAGCACAACTAATATTGAAAATTATCAGTCGTACAAGTGAATATAGGATTGGAGCACAGCACTGTCTCTATTTTTTACTTTCTAGTCTGACCCAAAACAAGTTATTGCTTGAGGTGAAGAACAAAACAGTCCTCATCCCACTCCTTGTACAAAAACCAGCTGGCATACTGGTTGAATCTTTCTTCAACACAACTGACAGGACAGCGTGCTGGTAGTGTGCACCTGAAAGCAGCAGGCTTGCTTAGAAGATACAGGCTGTGTGCAGTACAACTTTCACCTCCAACACCTTGCTGTCACCTCATAGTGTCTGCCCTCTGATCATTACCTGTCTTCTGTCTTTTCCAATACAGCTTGTAATATCTAGGGGAGCAGTGTATACATAAAACCATTTGAATGTTATTGGTCCTTGTGAGATCTGGCATGTTTGAGAGAGCTGGGTCTGATCAAATAGGCCACTGGCTTGAGCCAGTTCCGGTACATGGCTAGGGCGAACTACCTGGCCACAGCTACTGCTAAAACTGTCTGGCTTCGGATGTCCCTCCCTCATCCTGTAACGTTTAGAGAGACATATCTATTCTATAATATTGTTATATTTCTCTGCCAACAACCATTCTACACTACTGAGGGAAGAGAAAAAAGAAGGCAAATGTTTAATGTGATATTAATATGTCTAATATATCAAGGGTGGAGACCTTGGCATAGTGAGTCTGTCAACAGTACCTGTTAAAAATTAGCAACAAATGTGTTTCTAGGACATGGAAATATACTTGCAACTTTGGCCATTTCCGCACTAGACTGTCATAGTGCTATTATTACACTTTCAACATCCTATGGAATCCTGGGGTTGGCAGGTTAGGGAGGGGCCTTTAGAATTCTCAGCCAGAGAGCTCTTTGGCCTCAGTAAACTACAAACCTCAGAATTTCACAGGATGTTGAAAGTGGAATAATAGCAATTTAGATGCTTTAAAATGTTTTTTGGTTTTTATATGCATTGATACTGTAAGATCTTTGTTGATTTAAGTAAAATGATGTTTTAAAATGCTTATTGTTATTTTTATTGTTATTGTTATATGAATTCTTTTCATTTTAGTGGGTTTTGTATGCTGCTGCAAGTGTCTGCATTTTAGAAATAAAGACATTAAACTGTAAAAATGTCCAGATTAATAACCAAGGAGATTTGAGTCTGGCAATAGCTCAAAAAGTCTGAGAATATTCCTGCTATCGTTTTCCCCCCGCAATGGTAGCAGTTATTGGTTAATAATGAAAGCCAAAGAAGAAATTAACTGGGCTACATCCAGTACCGTACTTAAAAGCGATTGTTCTTGCAGGAGGTTTCATACAATTCACTCTGTGTGCTTCCATTGGTGAAATCTGGATTAATCCAGAGCACAGCAGCCTAAAGCTGTGTAGGAGATTTGGGAAATAATTTCATACCAGCACAGATTACACTGAAAATATGCTATGTCATTCACATCATTATGTGCTTTGTAATTTACATAATTATATAATTTATCCTCTAATTTGAATTGTAAGAAATTTTTAAGGGAGAACAGCAGATTTTCCTTTTTAAAAAATAACAGAAAAAAATCACAAAGGCAATGTTCTCAGCCACATCTTAGATGGGGGGCAATGAAACATGAAGAAGAGAAGATGCTTTGCAAGTTGGGCTGAGTCAGAAGAACTGATGTTTCAGATATACCAAATTGCCCTGCATATCACCAGTTTGCTGAGGTAACCAATCATTGTGTAAGTGATATCACCCAGAGTATGCATTTCAAGCCTCTCTGCCTTTTCTGGATGGCAATTTAGAAAACAAATGCTTCTTAAATTGCACATTACAGATTAATTAGGGTTTTGCTGGATATGATCAGCCAATTAAAAGAAGCTTAGACTCAAGGAGTGATCATCCATTAATGACAGCCGTAGGCAAAAAAGAAAAAGAAAAAAAAAGTACAAATTCAACATCTGTGATTCACCCATCTCTAGCTCGTGGGAAATGGCCACTGTCCCACCTCCACCCGGATCACCTGCCCATCTAACTCACCTGAAGCTTTTAAGAGAATCTCAGTGCAGAATTTTAGCTTCAGTAAATAACAATCTGGTACATCCAGACTTGAAAACTTGCTCTTTTGCCACAGCTCCCTACCACGAGGCTGAGTAAGGTGGCTGCTTCAGGAATTTGACTTTGGATGTTATATGAGGGCAGCATATTATTAGTTATTCCCATATGTTCACTATTTGAGAGAAAAAGAGACAGGAACCTACAGGATGTTCTGCCTTTTGTATCAAAATAATTGTTGTGGGTGCATTTTATGGTATCCTGGTGTTTGTAGTGTGTTGAGGGACTTGGACTTCTCTGCTAGAAGTCTGTAGCCCACTCCCCTGTACTACTGTACTAGAGCTCTCTAGCAAAGAACTTCAACGCTGTCATCAAACTACAAATCCCAGGATTCTGAGGTATGGAGCCATGCCAATTGGGGTGGTATGAAACTAATGTAACTGTGTAGTGTAGATATAGTCTACACTGGTTTTAGATAGTATATATATGGGCTGGAAGGTGTGGTCAATGGTAGCTAGCAGACCCATTGTAAGTGAGGCAATCAAACTATTTGAGGATGTAGTCTGACTTTGAAAGAAGCTATTCAAGGTGCAGAACCTGCTTTAGGGTTCAGGACCTTGAGAGCCAGTATGGTCTAGTGGTTTGGGCAGTGGATTATAACTCTGAAAACCAGGGTTCAAATCCCTGCTCAGCCACAGAAACCCACTGG
Organism: Ctenosaura bakeri; assembly: GCA_948474755.1. Classification (NCBI taxonomy): domain Eukaryota; kingdom Metazoa; phylum Chordata; class Lepidosauria; order Squamata; family Iguanidae; genus Ctenosaura; species Ctenosaura bakeri. Next base: position 8,330 of record CAOLHI010004989.1, on the reverse strand, counting down.
GTGACCAAGTCATATTCTCTCAGCCTCAGAGGAAGGCAAAGGAAAATCCCCTCTGAACAAATCTTGCCAAGAAAAACCCCATGATAGGTTCACCTCAAGGTTGCCATAAATCACATAATAAGAAGCAATAATCAGGGCCTTGGATATTTCCTTTAAAGTTCATGTGAAAAGCAGGAGTGGATATAGCACCTCACTGACATCAGAGCACATGGCTGGCACCAGGTGGGATACATTTGCTGCTCTGCCTCAGTCAGCAGAATGTCTGGCACCTGCCCCTCCAGAGTGGCACATCACAGGGCTGCTGAAATGACTGATATGTCAACAGAATTCATCATCATCATCATCATCATCTTTATTTATATTTATATCCCACTTTTTTTCCAAGTTGGGACTCAAAGCAGTTTACAATAATTAAAAAGACATAGTTAAAACTACAGAGTACAAAAGTTAAAGCACAATTTAACAGTCAAAAAGATTTACAACAAAGTTAAAATACATAATTAAAAACTCACACACCCATACACCTCAGCCATACAATTAACAATATCCAGCATCTTTTTGCAGAAATGCTATATGTAATCACGTATCAGACGCCTGTTGGAATAGAAATGTCTTTATTTGACTGCGGAAAGATAGTAGGGAGAGTGCCAGTCTGACTTCTCTGGGAGAGGAATTCCAGAGCCTGGGGGCAGCCACTGAGAAGGCCCTCTCCCGAGTTCCCACCAGATGCACCTGTGACAGTGGTGGGACAGAGAGAGGGGGCTCCCCAGCAGATCTCAAAGCCTGGGTTGGTTTGTAGGGGAGAATACAATCTTTCAAATAACTTGGACCTGAGCTGTGTAGGGCTTTAAAGGTCATCACCATCAGTTTGAATTGTGCCTGGAAACAAACCGGCAGCCAGTGGAGCTGTTACAACAGGGGAGTTGTGTGATCCTTGTAGCCATCCCCAGTTAACAAGCTGGCTGTCGCTCTTTAGACCAGCTGAAGTTTCTGAATGCTCTTCAACGCCAGCCCAATGTGTAGTGCATGTTATGACAATCCAGCTGGGATGTAGCCAATGCATGTGACACTCTTGCTTTTCAAGTGCTTTCATTTTAATTCTTATTTCATGGGGGCTTGATGGAAACTGAAGGAATTTCAAGGTACATTTTTTGGTAACAATCAGTCCAAAGTGTCCTTTTCAGCAGATCACTGTTAATGGCATATTGTATCCCTAAAATCCATTAAATGAGAAGCACTTAACTCTTTCCTCACTCTAAGAAGTGTTTTTTAAAGAAACATTATCATCGGTTCAAATTCCCTCCAGGGACCACAGCCCATTATGCACTTTGCATGGACAGAGATAAAAGAATTAGAAAGGACTCACATTACTGCAGGGTATCAAGTGACAGAGTGGCATAGATTGGTGTGCGAGTACTTAAAAAAGAAAAAAGAATGGAAGCTCCTGTTCAATGTCATTTCAAAAACAAAAATCATTGTATCTCCATGGTGACAAAAGATAACCTTCAAACAGCAAAGCTAATCCCCCGTAATGCACAAGGTGTGTTTTCAGATTAACTACTGGGCAGTACTTTCTAATCATGAACTCTGCAAGTCCACTGTCTTCTATCCCTTTACTGCATCTGCTGAAATTATTCCTTTGGCATTGCTATGAAAAGCCCAGGAAGATCATGTGAACAAAAGTGCCACAAGCGATGGAGTTCATAGAAACAGCATCATAGAGTCATAAGGCCCTTCATGGGCTATGTGGACCAACCCTTTCTCAATGCAGGATCTCCAGCTGTATTGCAAGAGATGTAATTACAAGACATAGCTGAGAGTCTCCGGTTTAAACTCCTCTCCCCAAAGGCCCCCTGATAGGAAAATATTAACTGGAAGCTTGTCTGCTGGTCTCCCTGGGGAGGGAGTTTTTGTCAGCAGCTCCCCCTGAAGAGGGAAATTTTGTTCACTAAGTAGTTGGTAGTGAATTCCAACCTCTGCAAGAATTTTTTAAAAAAGTGATTTGCAATGGTGTAACTCCATGTGATATGATCATAATTCACCAACAGGATGCCAGCCTGAATTTTAAAATGCCCCATCAGACACTTTCCCTGGTCAAAAGAGAAACACAAAGCATATTTTGCTCCTTTCTTACACCCTGTATCAGCAGTGGTTCCTCCATATTATCTGCTTTGCAGCGGTAATTAATTTATCACCCTAATTTCAATAACAAAATTATCTACGGTATTTTTCTGCCTCATCAGGCTTAAGTTGCTAGAATGGGTACATCTCAAACACTACTCTCCCCCCTCTGCCCCCTGCCCGCATCTGGTTCACAATTTTTTATTTTTATTTTTTTAAAAAGTTTTTTGCTAGAGTTTCTGCATACACATGCTGTTAAAAATGTCCATGCTGGTGCCCTGTCCCCAGTGCATATGTGTCTATCCTCACACCTGCATTTTCCCAACTGCACATCTATTAGCTTTCCAACTGCACAATCTTTCTTCCCCCTGCCTTTTTTCTTTCATTTGTGTCTACCTACAAAGCCCAAACCACACCAAACCAATAAAGGGACTCCTTGTTCATTGAAAGCTACATGGAAATTCAGTCTCTTAGCTATTAAAATTGCAGAATTATTCATATATTAGCAAAGTTGCTTAAGCTGTGGAGAATTGTTTTTTTCTTTTTTAAGAAAAAACTAAAATTAGCTATGACTCCATAACACCAAATGAATTTGCTAGCAATAGGAAACAACTCTGCAAAGAGCAAAGCAGTTTGGAGAAATCCTTTAATTAAAGATTATTGCCAAAGTCACAGATATTCAAAAATTCTTTCCACAAAAAGGAGAGTAATGTGCCTTGGGTTTTGTAGTAGCTGCCAGCTACAGAATTGGAAAGGGTGGTGATGATGATGATGATGATGATGATGATGATGATGATGATGGATGATGATAAGTGTATTTTTTTCCCCAGCTCAGGCAAGTTGCAGTTTCTATCAAATAAGATAAAAAAAAAGTAAGCTAAAGATACAACTCATGTTATTCATAAAATAGCAATAGTAAGATGGCATATCAATTAAAAGCAGAACATTAAAAACATTAGATTGTATTAATATTAAATTATATAATAAAAGCTTGAAGGGTCTTCAGTAAGTGTTTAAAAGGAGACAGAGAAGGAGCTGGGCAAAAACACACAGAGAATAATTAGAGGATAAGGAAGTGCTAAGTGTTGTCACTGTGATAATACTTCCAAGTTGTTCAAAGCATTTAAAACTCTGAAAAATAGACCAGTATTATTTTCACCATATTGCAAATAAGAGGTGATTCAAAAGAGCGGTATTCCTAAGGCAGAAGTCCTTTGTGTCTTCAAGTGTTTTGGACTACAGCCTTTTCCGCATTCCGCCCTCAACTTGCAATGGTGACAGGATTGTGACAGGATCACGATGATGGTTTTGCTTGACATTGCTGCGATCCTGTGGCCACCCATCACAACTGTGGAATAAATAATTGATGGGTTTTCCCTGTCAATGAACCATGATTGTGCAGTCCTCCTGCCTCCCTCCTGCACTTACCTGTTGTGCAGAACATCAGGGAGTGCAATGGCTGCACTTCCTCCCCCAGCACAGTCTGGAAAAGTGCTGGGCTGCACTGTGGAAGGGAGCGGTGGAGCCATTGTGCTTCCTCTTGTCCAGCAGGGAGCCTGTGTGGAAGGGAGCATTTCTGTCATGCTCCCCTCCCAGGAGAGACTTTCCCCGGATCCCCACCTGATAGATTGGACAAAAGGTAAGATGCAGAAAGGACCTCCAACTCCACAGCCCCTGACTGTGGTAATTCTGATGGGAGTTGTACATCATAACATCTGGCGGAACAAATTTTCTACTCAACACCTCTGGCCTAAGGCTACCCAGTGAGTTCAGGTTGTGATCTTTAATTTATTAGTGAGTAACTATCACTGAAAGAGTAGAACTTACTTCTAAGTAAACAAGTATAGTTTTGAACTCAGTCTCTTAACTACAACATGCTATGCCAATTCCAGGAGCAATGTAATATATATTCCCATATTTGTGCACAAAGTCATATGTACAAGACCATTTGGACAGTTACTTTCTGAACTACAACTCCCAGAATCCCCCAGACAATAAGATCACTCGCTATGCTGGATGGACAACACTGGAAGATATGTCTCCAAAAATGAGTATCTCCAAGTTTTCCCTCCCTCTCTCCCTCCCTCCCTCTCTCTCTGTGTGTATCTATATATGGAGAACTAACTTTTTGCTTGCTTTATTACCTGTCCTTGGCAAGAAAAATCTGGCTCCCAGTTTCCTTTTTTTTTTTTTTTTGGCAGAGCTAATGTACCTCATATTTACTGACAAGCCCCAGGAAGGACAAAGGGCTCAAACTGAGGACTTTGAGAGAGTACTGCATTACCAAGGTATCAGCCTACACCCCAGGTCTCAGATGAAATCAAATATGGAATTGCTTAGTAATGACAGACTCACGGATTCTTGGAAAAGGAGCAACTGTTCAGAAAGGGAGAGGGAGAGGCCTGTGGGGTCAGGGCAAAAGGGTGGTTGCTGAGAACTAAGAGATGAAGTCGGAGAGGTGAGCCAGAACATCACGCCTGGGGCACAGGGTCTGATCTCAGCCTCTCATTACAGCCCTCAGCTACAGCCACTGGTAAGCTGATCATTGGTAAGTGTGGGAGGTCAAAGCTTCAAAATGACCTGAGTGAGCTGGAACTGAATCCCACCTCACTAATTAGGAAAGGGTGGGGGAGGGAGGCAGCAAGCTCTGAAGAAACCTGATACAACCATAATAATGGGGTCATTATCCTAAACGGTATGGGAGTGTAAGATGATCCCACATCTTTCAATAATGGCTTCAAAGTGCTGTACTGTTCAGTACTCACCCTCCGCTAATTGTGGAACACAAGCAAAATGAGGAGGCTGTGGGCAATTACATAATTTATAGTTTTCTGAAGAAGTTTCATAGATTGGGACTGAGGGCTTATCCAGCTCATCAGTGAATGTGTGTTATGGCTGTATTTCGGCTTTTGCTCACTCATCCCACAACTCCAAATTCAAAAAAGCACTGGGGGCTAGCTCAAGCCATTTTGGTGCCTGAGGCAGAGCAGCAAATACAACCCCCACCCATTCATACAAATTAAGGTGCATAGCAATCAAAGGCCATTTCTGCACTGGCCTGTTATAGCGCTATTATTTCACTTTCAACATCCTATGGAATCCTGGGGTTTGAGGCTCCTCCCTAAACTGCAAACCCCAGGATTCCAGAGGATGTTAAAAGTGGAATCATCATGCTATAACAGGCTAGTGCGGAAATGGCCTCAGTTTAGAGCAACTGATGTAAGCTAAAAGGCAAAGGGAGAAAGTGGGAGTAGGTCAGAGACAGTGGGATATTTTAAAAGCAGCTGAAAAAGAGGGTCAGCAAAGGATTAATCAAGACTGTCTCTGCCAAATCAGGACCTTTGAAGGATATTAATTTCTCACATTGGGAGCGGTTTGGGATGCCCACCTGGTTCTTCCCTAATATTTCTCCCCACACATTTCCCCATCCCTCACGCATATTTGACTATAGCCGTGGAAGTTGTCATCACCTCTCCCTGGCCCTCTCTTCCCACTCTATTTTTCCTTTTTAATCAGGTGGTGTGGAACAAGTGTCTTTCCTCTGCTCTGCATAGGCACTTGATTCCTTTCTCTATATTAATTTTTGATTTAATATTTCTCCCTTCATCTTGTCCTTCTCATCTCTCTTCCTGTCATCCTCTTTCTCATTCTCCCCTTGTGGCTTCTGCTATACTTGTCTTCTCCTTCCTTCTCTAGTCCTTCTCTTTCCTTCTTTCTTGTTCTCTTTCCTCTCATCCTTTCTGTTCATGTCCCCTCCCTCACCTATAAGTCCTGGCTAAACATCTTTTTCCTTCCTTTCTACTTCTCTCTTTCTTCTTCTTCTCTCTCCACATCTCCTAGTTAAACAAATCTTCTCCCTCCTTCCTTTGTCCTCTTTTCCATTGCTCATCTTCTTTCTCCTTCTTTTCTGCAATTTTCTTGCCTACACATGTATGTTCCCTCCATTCCCATCTATCTTTTTCAATCTCATCCTCCTTCTCCTTACATTCTCACTTCTCCTAGCTATGCTTTTCGCTTCATCCTTCTCTATCTCGCTAATTGTTTCTCCTTTGCTCCTGCACCAAAAGACCTTGAAACTCTTACGATATGTGAGATGCTTAACATTCTAAAGTTCTGAGTCCCATTAAGCTCAAATGGGCTTACTTCTGAATAGACATGCACAGACAGAACTGCCCTGCTGGTCTCTATCACGCTGTTTGTCTACCATCATTATCATTATCACCATTATCATTACCTTGTTCATAATCTCCCTTTCCCTCAAATTATCTAGTAATTATCAGTTGTGTTATTATTTTGGGAATGAGAAAGGATTCCACAACCTGATTGCAGAAGAACAACTAAGTGGTTGGTGAGAAGCGCTGGTTAATGGGAGCAACTGATTAAAAGTTTAAGAAACTTCTCTTTTTGCTTGCAAGATTCTTTGGATGAACTACAAATCCCATGGCTTCCCATGACTGTGGCCATTTCTGCACTCGACTGTTATGGCACTATTATTCTACTTTCAATATCCTATGGAATATCCTTGAGGCCCCTCCCTAAACTGCAAACCCCAGGATTCCATAAGATGTTGAAAGTGGAATAATAGCGCTATAACAGTCCAGTGCGGAAATGGCCTGTTTGGGAAGGAAAGAAATACAATAGGAAAGTAACTCAGCTCTTACTTGTTAAATTGTTTTTAACATTTAACTTTATTACATCCTTGTTACCCAAATGTAACAAATTATCAGTAACAATGTTACTTGTAAAATGTAGTTCCAAACACTGAGTCAGAGGAAACACATGCTTCCAGAAAACGCTTTGACCTCATTTAAAAATAGAGCCTGCAAGACATTTAGAGCAGGCAGTTCTGGTGTATTCCAAGTGCTGAGAGTTAAGAGGCTAAAATCAGTCTTAGGGATGACCCCTAGTGATTTTACATAAGTATGATGGTGATGTGATTAACCATGATATATTAAGCATCAATAGCAGTTGCCCAGAGCAGTTAATTTTGATTGTAAAAACCGGACAAAATCTAGGAAGTATGTGAAAGTTTTCTGCATTCAGCATTGAAAAAGCCCAGCTTTCCTCAACTCCCTTTTAAACCCTTTTGCAAACATTGCTTTTAGAAAAAACGGGGAAGAAAGAAATAAAAAAAGAAAGAAGGAAAGAAAGTTCCAAAATTCTGCTTTGAACAACAAACAAGCAAACAAACAAACAAACAAAACCCTTTTTTTAACATAGCTAGAAAAAGGGTTTTTGTTTGTTTTGTTTGTTGTTCAAAGAAGAATTTGGGAACTTTCTTTCCATCTTTCTTTTTCTTTCTTTCCCCCTTTTTTAAAGCATAGCTGGAAAAAGGGGTTTTGTTTGTTTTGTTACTTTGCTATTGTAAAGAATAACAGTTTCTAGTTATTCCCAAAAGTTACTTTTGAGGGCATCTTCAGAGGAATTTTGACAGGATGTTGTAAAGTTTTAAGACATACTCTTATCAATCCCAAGATTTTGCCCCCTAAAAAAGTAGCAGCAAGTAATAGAAAAGCAATTAGTGCCACAGGTAACATAATGAGTTAGTATAAGCTTTGTAATGAGTAACTCGATAAGTATGGGTTACTTTATAAACACCATAATGAGTAATGGAATGGATTATTTTTTAAAATTAACATTCCAGCTCTGCTGAGAATCCTGCCAGACAGCGTGGAGGGTTTTTACTGAAGGAATCCTGTATTCCTCCACATTAGAAGCCATGAGCCAAGTTTCAAAGTTTTTATTCTTTTAAAGTTGAAATGTGAAGTAAGTGTGGCTTTTACTTTTGAAAAAGTCATCTGCATTTTCCCCCCAACATACTTATATGTGAAATATACAAACCAGGTTGAACCTCCAAGATAATGTAGGGTTCTTTTTATAAAATCATACGGTAGTTGGGCAGCCTGATAAAATAGCCAGATGGTGGCAATCAAACAAGGTTTTTATAGGTTTTTGATCCACTAAGAGCAGACAAATGGGCAGAGTAGAGGGCAAGAGGCTAAAGAGAAAAATGTAAGTGCCCTGTGTCCATTACAGAGTCTTGGGGGAAGAACAATTATATGCTCAGAAATAGGTCATAATGTGTCACCTGGGAGAAACTGTCTGTATCCTGTTCAACAAATGAGTAGCAACAATTCACTATTTATTGTGCAAAAGCAAAAAGGTGTAGAAAGACTAGGCAAGGCTCATTAAATACTAATAACGAACAC
>CAOLHI010004988.1:0-89453 GCA_948474755.1 Ctenosaura bakeri | reverse complement strand
CTTTTGCTCTATACTGTTTTAAAATGTATTAAAAAATAAAAAGTTTTGACTCAAAGGAGGCATTTAAAGTAAACAAGGAGAGGTAATAGGAAGTTACCACACCATGGGAGTAGCTGAGGGAGGGGTGAGCTGGGCATGCCCACAGCCCACCCACTGCTGGATCTGCCATAACAGAAAGTGCCATAAAGGTACCAGCACTATGATGGCTGAAAGGATTAAAGCACTATAGGAGGCTCTTAACAGATTTTTTTCTGGAAATAGAATATGACAGCCTGGCAATGCTTGGGGATGAGATAGCAGCTGGATATCAATGACGTCATGCAGAAGCACGGCTCCTGGACCAGAAACAACCCGCTGCTATAGCGTTATAATGATGTAGTGCAGAAATGGCCTTTGTTTTAGTGAGGGCATTCCTCTTTTCCTCACTTGATCTTTACTGAATTTGTGTCCTGGAAACAATAGCTATGTTTTACTGGTGGGCGCCATATTAGCTAGTTCTGGAATAATACAAACAGACTGCAAAGGTGAAATACATTTCATTGTGGAAAATACTGGGTTACTCTAAACTGACCTGGGAAGTAGGAATGAAAAGTCTTTGATAATGCCATGAGTTCCTAAGACAAAGAAAATGCAATATGGATATCCAAAATAAAATTGGTTTGTACAGAAACAAAACCCGTTAGTTACATGCTCAAGGAGCAGAACAAACCTCATTCACACAGCATCTGGAAAGCTGGATTTTCAACAGGTATTTTCTAAGCCACTGTTTACAAGTTAAAATGATGCTCTCCATTTTTTGTTTGGTTTGGGGGGGGAAATAGTGTCTTTTTTTGGTATGGCTACAGACCTTATGCATCACCCATTTCTGAACCAGTCAAAAGAATTGTGGTGACACTTCAAATTACACAAGAGGCTTAGAGCTAAATCGTTCTGAGGGAGACAGAAAAGCAACCGCCGAGTAAGAACTGAGTATTACTGATGTGGAAGTATTCATCTGTAGCCCACTTGAATTGACATGAATACAATACACAAGGAGTGAACAAAAAGGTTGGGTCAGTTAAATTTGTTGCCTTGGTACGTTTTCATTCTGGTATGGTTTTGAGACAGACAACATAGATACAAGTGTAGTCAAGGGGAATGTCAAAATCAATCTACAGCACAGCACATATCAGATACGCAGCACAAATAACTAATCAGAGAGCACAGCTGTTTAATCTGCACAGCAGGCAGAACAGTTTCAGCCTAGGGGTATTTCCAAATCTACACCATTCCTTCTGAACAAGGTACAAATTATCTCACAGCAATTTCTCCTAGTACCTGTCATGATGAAGCAGCAGCAACAAGAGGTGTAGACAAGTTTTTAGATTTAATTTATCCCATCATGAACTGGTACATTCTTCTCTTGGCTGGTCAGACCATTGTCTAGGTGTGCTAGCAACAATTGACTAGATGTCCTTGCTGAAGGTGGGAAGCAGGGTGTTGATGCATGTTTGCATTCCTACTATCTTGAAATCCCAACAGTGATGCAGTTGCTTAGAATGATGAGGAGAGAAGACTCTAACTCTTCTACATTGTTTCTTCTTCTCTATTTCTTGCAGATTTCATGCAGAAGAGGCCACTCAAAGCAACAGTCAGGCATGATCTGGAGAATGACCAGAGTCCTATGTGACATCACCCAAGGAACAGTAGGAACAACACTGGGAAGAGTGGTTTCGCTCGGGAGCAAAAGCTTTCAGTTCACCAAAGTGGCAGTGACCAGTATCCCCACATTGGGTATTGGACTAGTCAAAGGAAGTATCTCAGCAGTGACCAGTAGTGTGAGAACTGTGGGGAGTTCAGTCGCCACTGAAGTCCCTTTCACCACAAAGAAGAAAGATAAAGCTGACTAAACCCATCCTTTCAACAGTTTGCTTCTTTCCAACATGAACCCCACCAAGAAATCTCCTTAGATTGCAAGCAAACACATCAGCATTTCATATCCCAGCTGTGGGCAACAGCCAGTTGTTTAGCAGCACACCATGCAGAAGGTGGCCTATTATCAGCACTATGCAGGAGCATGGGTATGAACTGAACAGCCCACTGAAGTTGGCACCTTCATCCACTCACAGTGCATCTGGATATTCCAACAATGTGCATCTGCACAGTACTGACAGAGGAACCTCCTGCCTTTTGTGCCACAGCATAGCATAGATTCTTTATAACGTTGGAAGAATGCAATTCTACACCTCTGACACTCTGTTGTTGCCAGCTGAGCAGTGCCAGTATGAAGGTCCTAGGTACACCACAAGACCAATCAGTGGGTAGAAAGACCAGCAGCTCCTGGGCACCATTTTACTACAGTTTTGCAGCCAAGAAAAAAGAAGTCCAGGAACAGCTTTTCCTTTTTCCTAGCAGCAAAACTGCAGCCAGAGAGTGCCCAAAAGCCTCCTATTCCCCACCAGCTACGGATTGGCCATGGAGACATGGCCCAGTGCATTCAAAGTGATATTGCCCAGAGGTAGGTCACTGTAAAAAGAGGTACTGAATACCTTTTTCTACACCTACAGCAGGATATACATTGGCATAACAGGAGGTCACCACCAGGATTCCAGGTCTTCTCTCTCTCAGCAGCCAGTCAGTGGGAGGAAGCAGAGAAGGACTGTCTTGCTTCTACTATATGCCTCAATAGATACATCAGTAAGGGGGGGGGATAAAACAGATTACTGATTGGATAACCCTAGTCCTGCTCTTTATTGCATTTTAAGTTTGCAATTCATCTTCATCAAGAACAAGGATGGGCAACTTGTGGTCCTCCAGATATCGTTGAACTACAATTCCTGTCATTTTTCACAATTGGAGATACTGGCTAATAGGAATTGTATTCCAACAACATTTGAAGGGCCATAAATTGACCACTCCTGCTCCAAAGAGACAAGGAAAGACTGGGATTGCTTTTAATAGGGAAGGATCATATTCAATCAGTTCAGGAAAATGCCATTCCAGTTATATGAAACAGGGATGCTCTGAACAGGGATTACCAATTATCCCATGCTTCAATTAAGGAAGGTAGTTTTTCTTTGCAGAAAATGAAGTTGTCCTTTTAAGTCATTGTTTTTCAAGTTATGTAATGTGAGGAGCGGGCAGTCTTTTTTCCTAATGTACCAGAGATCAGTACCATATTTCTGCCTGTTATCTACAACTTTTTATTTCTTACATGGAATCTCACTGCAGACTACCGTTGGCTTGTGGTCCAACAAATGTCCACAAATCACCATGTCTGAGTAGCACTGCTCTAAAAAGGGACTCCCCAACCATATCCTCAAGCTAAACATATTTCTTAAAGAGGAAAAGCTATGCCAGTGGGTAGGCTTTATGCATCCATTGCGTGTAACTGTGGTTCAGATTTAGTTAGATCATGAAGTTGTGATGTTGTTTGAACACCAGTTTTGCTCTGTGTAGGGTGTAAACTAGAGACTGCTTTGAGTGAATTCAATACCTGATGGACAGGAGTGCAAAGTGTCATTGGGCTACATAGCAAGTTGTCTGATTGCTCCACTGTGTCTTGAAATGTATCCCTTTCTACCATGTAATAGTTAACAAGGCAATAACGTTTTTTTCTTTGCAACAGGATTGCAAGACCAAGAGTGCACTTCATATAAAGGATTCTGGCAGTAGAGGGCCTATGTGTGAAGCACTATTAAGACTGCCTCACTTGCCATGGGGCTCCAGTCCTACATTCACTCTAAATATTTTTTGGCTGCAGAGACAATGTCATAGGGTACTAGGGGCTATCACATGACAGATTTATTATCTCCTGCTTTCTTGTACTTGCCCTCAATCATTCCCCAAAAGAATGAATACTGTTCCCAGTCTCCTGTGCTGGCTTTCTAGGGATGGTGGGGTTTGATCTACCTATAGAAGTGAAACAATATTGGAAGTGCATTCTGTGACCATACATAATAATTGTGAATTTATGTGGGTATATGGCAGCCACATAAACTGAAGTATGCCCATGCCCAGGATGTCATCAGTCTCTCCCACCAACCAGGCATTGTCCAGATGTACTACAATTCTCATCATCCCCAGGCAGCATGACAATGGCTGGGCCAATTGCAGCTGGAACATCTGAAGGGCATTCAGTGAGGAAAGGTTGACCTATGTCACAAGCTGTACAGCTGGGGTAATGAGCATGGCTTAGGTTTTTGGAGGATTCATTGCACATGAATGCCAGGAACAAGAAATAATGTGATAGAGCAGAGGAAGTAGAATCTCTGGCCCATGGGTCTAATCTGACTCATTGAGGATCTGCTCCAGTCCACCAAGGGTCCATATGCACCCTCCCACTCCAAGCCAGGAAAATGAGTCCCCACTTTCATTGACACTGATTGGGGAAAAGGAGCCCCCGAGATCTCCACTCTCAGCCAGCACTAAAAGGGACTTCTAGGGCTGCAGGTTAGAAAATCCATGCCCACCACCCCATTTCAGCTTGCCGCCTGTATTGCCTGTCCATCTGTCAGCTTAGAAAATGAAAACCATGTTCATGTTTTAATCTGAGCTTTATTTATCCAGCTCAACCTGACACCAGCATACCACTGAAAGCCTGAAATCTGCCAGAATGCCTGCTGCATCAAAAATAAATCTATCCAGAATGTTCACAATATCAAGGTGATAAATAAAAGGTGCTGTGTTACTGATCTAAATACTACTAAATTTACTCCAATCTACCATGGTGATCATAGTCATAGTCATGGTTATGTGCTCTCTCTCTCTCTCATAAACACACTTTCCTGTAGTGGACCTAAATTGTACTTAGGTCAGTAGTAAAATAAAACACCTTTAATTTATCTCATGATAATGTGGATGTTCTGAATTCCATCTCTTTTAGATCTTCAGTCTGCTGTGTCCAGATTTGCTCAATTGCCGTATCTTTATTGGTCAGATTAAATAGGTGTGCCCAGCATCTGCTGAGTCCTTTATTCTCTCTGTTCACTGTGATAAAGACTTGTTGATCACTGTACCATTGTCTTTTGCCTTTCTGTTTTTCTCTTATTGCTAATTGTTTAACAATGGCAACAACAAAATTACTCCCCTCAAAGGAAAAGCTACTTCTGCAATAATTGGAGTGACCATGAATGATTTTTTTCTGTAGAAGGACTGTGAGCCTCATTCAGCTCTGGTATTCAAAACAAATTCCAAGATCAGAATTCTTTAATTCAAACTATATGTCTATTCCAGCTGGATCTAGTTGGTGGAGGGCAAAGTTTCTTGTAAATAACAAAGTAGATCCCAGAAACTTGAGGTCTGTCCATGCCTGTGCTGAAGGCCTATCTGCCTCTGTTGCTTGCCTCTATACCACACAATCTGATTGGAAATGCTTATCTGTACCTAGCTGGATCATACTTTGCAATCTGCAAGGCCTAACAAGTTTGGTTTAACTGAGCCTTTTGCCCAGCTACCAAGGTAATAATGGTAAATCTTGATTTTCTGAGTCCTAATGGATGTTGAGAACAATGCATCAGCTTTCTATCTCACAGCTTTGGACACTTGAGAATTTTCTCCCTGCAATGTGGGAAGCTAACCAGGAAACTGTACAGTTTTCAAAAAAATTTTTAAAAAAAGCAACTTTTTCTCAGAACTGCACAGCCTTCCCTGAAAACTGAGACTTTTACATGAAAAGGAAATGGCACAACATTCAAACTGGCAAAGGCTGAAGCTTCAGTCAGCCTGAGTTTCTTTTTCTGCCATGTACATTCAAACTGGTCAAGGCTGCAGCTTTAGTTGGCCCGTTTCTTTTTCTGCTGCATAGCATTGGCTGTCTTCCCTTCCCTCTGACAATTCCAAATCAATGGATGTGTGAGTCAAGACTCACTCAGATTCTTTCTCCCTCTGTGTCTCTCTCTGGTTTCCTATCACTTTTGGCACAACCACAAATTGCTATGATATTAAGCCTTTCACTACATTGCTTGTATAGTAACAAAGCATGCAATTTAGTTTTGCCAAGTACATAATAAAAAACAATAAGCAGGTGGGCTTTTTTCTTCTTCTCAGAGAGCTGTACAGCTTTCTGTGCACAGTGTACATTTTTACTGCAAAGCTCAAACTTTTATGTAGTTCTCGAACAGTGCATCATTTTTGTCATGCTAAGAATGAACAAATAAAAAGTTTCTGCAAAGTTGTGGAAACTTTCAACTCGCTGTTTTTCTTCCCACATAAGTTTAATGAGTGAGGAATTCCAAATTTGCACCCCAGTCAGAAAATTTGCAAATTTCTGTTCCATCTGTATACCAAGCACTGTAGCACTTGTTCACCGTTTGATCTTGGGAGTGGATTATTCTTGCTGTCTCTGACACTCCACAGTAGTTCTTCAGGATTTTCCCCATACCATATGGAAATGAATGCCCATTTTAAATGCATTTCAGTTAGATGAATTGTAAACAGTACAGTAGAAAACCATTTTTATAGCTAACTTTGCCAGTCACTTTTGGTCAAATAATATGGTTGGTTTGTGTTTCTTTCTCTCTCTCAATCTCCCTCTCTCTCTCTCCCTCCTAGTGTATATGTATGTTTTCCCAACATAGAGTAAAGAACTCTTGCAGGAAGTAAAGTATCCTACATTACTACAGCAATTTACTAGCAGTGCTCCATGGTTCACTGGAGCTTAACAAGCACAGGATTCATGACATGCTAAGGTGTCAGAGCCAAGAAAGAAAGAGCAAGGCACAAGGCAACTGCATCCAAGTCACAGGATACTTGTGGGAGTGAGCAAGTATATTTCCACTTTCTTTCATCATGCTACCTCACCCCAGTCCACTCTTGCTGGCCTCCCATATCAGCTTAGATGATAGGCTTGAGAAGATGAGAATAAGAAACAGAAAATAGCAGAGCAAAGAAATGTTCTTAGGGCACATAGAGAATACTGGGCTCATGATGATTCTTGAAGCTCATTGGAAATTATGGACTAGGATGGTATCTAAAAATGCCTCCGACAGGCCAAAACGGACACACAGAATCCATTATTGAAGCAACTTTGCTGGGAGAAGCACCTTTCCTGTCCTTCTCTTCCCTTGACACTAGCATTAGTCATAATGGAAAATTAAGGAAAAATACAGTAGTTCCCCCGTATCCATGTGACCAGTATCCATGGTTTCACTTATCCACACTGATATACAGTCCAAAAACATTTTGCTCCTATCTCTTTTTGGACCACATGCTGTTGTTAATTTTTGTATCAGTTGCGCACTGACTCTGGACTGCAAATGATGGCTACAAAGCCTTCTTTCTCTTAGATTCTAAACTTCTGTCAAGTTTCAGGGCCTCCTCTCCAAGATGCATACTTGTTTCAATAGCTACACTGTCCATTTCATTGCAAAAATTAACATTGTGTTATCCATGTTTTTCATTATTCATGATAAGTCTGGGAACACATCCTCCATAGATACAGTGGGCCTACTGTATATTGTACTGTTGTCTTCTACGCCACCACCAGTCAGGCTAATATCAGCTTTTGGTGATGGATGTGAAGGCAATTTCACTTTGGAAAGCAATTTCAGAAAGAAAAAGATACTTCTTCCCTCAGCATCATTGTCCCAAGCCAACCTCATTCACCTGCCCTCTGTCTGCAGTCACTGTTTTTAAGGTTCAAAAAGAGTTATGTACAAATGCAGCCAAGTCTTTTCTGCATAAATGTCATTTCTCATGAAGAGTATGGAAACCTGAAGAATTTCAGGGGCTGTTTCACAAGCCCAACAATATCCCTAGCGCTACCAGTAAGCAATAGTAGCTGAAAGGGAGTAAAACCCAGGAGTAACTAAATTCAGGATAGATTGACAGAGGAGAGATTTTGAAAATACGGGCAGGCTCACAAGTGGCAGACTCTTCTTCTTAAGTGAGCCCACTGCAGCCCCAGGGCACAATCTTTCGCCTCATATGAGTAAATCAGGCTGGGTATGGTTTGGGGTCAAGCAAGGGAGCTTTCCAATGACTAAACAAGTAGTTCAGTAAACAGCTGGCTTTTGCCTCAAATATACAGAGCTGGTACCCTTTGAGTTGAGTCCTGTGGGGAAGTGGAATGTAGTAATGGAGGCCCAGACTCTCCGATATTTTATGTTTAGACAAACACTCCCTTAGAAACCAAGACTGAGAGCCTGCACTGGGAGATATACATGTATCACATAACTATGTCTCCATAGCTGTGCTTCTCAATGGTACCCAAACACATACAAAAAAAACCCCTTACCTTCTGAGCAATGCAGCCCCATTCCTCCAAGACAGCTATTTCCATGTTGTTGGAGAGCTGGGGGCAATAAGCAGGAATTTCTCCAACTATTTTCCTGTAGCTGGATGTGCCATGGCAGGCATCTGCAGAGACCTCTTGTCGGGGGTGTCCTTGTGAGCTTCCTGCAGATGACAGGTAGCATGTCTGGCTATAAGAAAATAGCTTAAAACACACCCACTCATACCCCCAGGCTCAATGACAACAAAGAAATAGCCACAGGGATGGGGACCCACACTAATTCCTAGGTGAGTTTAGGGTTGGATTAGAGGTTGGAATTCCAACCCAAGCAACAGGCAGAAAAATTAGTTGTGATGGTAGAAGCCCAACTTATGCCATCATAATTCACTAACAGGATGCCAGTCCAACATTTTACCCCCACTGGGAAGCCCAACCAGGAGCTTACGATTGTCCCTCCCTGCATTTTGACATCATCTGGAATAAAATAAAACATAAGTGGGAAATACAAGGCACGAGTGAATTTCTTTTCAGCTTCTCTCAACTATGAAATCCTGTAACACCCACTTCTTTCTAGATACAACACTATCTGGCATTGTATTTTAAACATAAGCATATTCCCACAGTACTTGTGAAAAGCTGAACCAAGGACAGGGAACCTCTGACCTGCAGTATCTTCTGTATCTGGCACACGCTGCTTCTTTGCTGCCCTTATCTCTGATCAGTGACTAGAGATAACAGATTACTCCTCCATTTTGCCACGTTGCAACAAGGTATATTTTAAAAACTCCATCTGGTGTCAGTTGAGATATTTCTTTATTGCAGCATGGAGCAGCATCCCTTCCCATTGTGGAAATTTCCTCCAATCTTTCCCCTCCTCCAAAAAAAATCACTGTATTTCCCACTGTATGGTGCCCTTTTTAAAAAAGACTGATTCCAGTGGTAGAATCATCGTGCTATAACAGCCTAGTGAGGAAATGGTAGCCATTGAACACTCAAACCACTACACCATGTCTGCTCTCTATAAAGGAAAATATGGTCCTTCAAATAACCTGTACCCAAGCCATATAGGCTTGATGCCATAATGATACGATAAAGTCAGAAGGGTTCACCGTCCATTTGCCTTGTCAGTTATTCCTTCACCCCAGTTTTGCAGCTTTTAAAACCAAAGTTCCAGTGCTCAGTGAAGCATCAAAAGTACTCCTTTCTCCCTGGCAGTTTTCTTGAGGAACAAAAGAGAGAAGGAGGTCACCTTTCTTAACAATAGCCCCTTTGTTCAAAAAGCACATCCGGGTGCTGAGTTAGTTCCTATGACTTTTTTAACAAATGATTTTTTTTAAGTCAGAAACTCCATAATCAATATACAAAACCAGTAATGGTGAAAATTTACATTTCTTTTTCTGCTAATGTTTTGCTTCCCCAGAATTAGCAACCTGCATGCACAGCAATGTGAGAGATGCTCAAAGGCACTTTTCCATGTCATGTGTGAAAGGATTCTTAAACAAAGATGGTCCAAACATACAGCCAGGCAAAACAGACTCCTTTGGGCACCAGAAACTAGGAGAAGAAATGAAGGCAGGAACTGATTTCTGATGCAGGAACACTTTATCATATGGGGATACACTCCACTTGGTGCTCCACTTTAGCCAGCAACATATCTTGGGTTGGCACAAGTCTTAAAGAATCCAGGGTTCCAGAAAAGATTGTCCTTTTCATATAAATCCCTTCCACACTTTGCTGCCAGGCATCTCCAGCCTGAAAATCATCACCCAACTGAAGCTGACCCAGATAATAAACTGCCTTTTTAGCTCTGCTTTCTAAAAGGCCCTTTGTTACTCACCCACCCACTTGGGGGCAGGAATTTGTATTCCAATGTACTGTAGGGATATTAACCTCTATATTTTAAAGACAATAAACTTTAAAAATGTAAGCCGTTTATTGTGCTGGATCTTTATCTCCCACTGAAGGAAATAAACAGGGAGAAAATGTTGAGCAGATAGCCTTGTTTCTGGGAGGAATAGGTGTAATGCAAAGGGATAGCCTACAGCCACTTTTCAATGATTAAACATAGATGTTGTGTAGTTCAGAAGCTCACAGAGCTGAGAGTATTAAATAAATTCGAGGCGAACTCATGAACTACTGGCTGCAAAATCAAGGGAGGAGCCTTGCTGGCCATCCCCTCCCTTCTATCTCTCTTTTACAGAACTGTGTAAGCATTTCCTGTCCTTGTAAGCAGAGCTTGACAAAGTTGCATTTTTGAACTACTGCTTCCAGAATCCCCAGACAGCATGGGCATACTGGCTGGTGGATTCTTGGACTAGTAATTGACAAGCAGAGCCATTTCCAGGTTCTATTTGTTAGCTTAAAGCAAAGAAGGTCCCAAACTTCAATTTCATTCAACAATAAAAATAACAATACACTTGTACAAAATGGTGTAGATAGGATGAGGAGGATTATACTCATTACCAGTGACACTGTTACCCTGTTTCTCTGGGGGTCCCAGGAGGGACGCCCAAACAACCAAATAGAAACACAAGATGGGGAAATTAACTCGAGCACTCTCTAAAGCTAATGAGAGGCAGGGTAACTTAGCAGGGATCTTGCAACCCAATGTATATGGGGTCAGGTAAGAAGGGCAGTCAGACAAGTTTCAAAATAGTAAAAATGATAGCTTTATTAAAGGACAAACAACAGAAAAGACAACACAAGCGCACAGCTAACTGGAAATTAGAAGTGAGAGTTTTCAGGGGAAATGGTTGATACGACACCTTATCTCATAGTCCTGGAGAAAAGCGGAGAGTTGCAGGGAAGGAAGCTCAGCACGGTTCGCTGAGGGGAGCTTGTCAGACTGAATGACAGCAAGGCAGTATGGAAGTCCAAAGCGATCCGATGGGACGAGTGGTTCCAACGGGGCAAGCAATCTAAGGGGCGAGCGATCCGAGGTGGGCTCGGAATCGGGGAGTTTTTATAGGGTGGATTGTGCCTACAGGCCATGCCATACTCGGTGAGAACAATGCGAGTTTGGAGCGGGACAAAGCTTTGGGAAAGGTCAAGTTTTACATGATCAGCTTAGTGCAGATATAACAATAGAGTAGCCAGTATGCAAATGGCTTAGCATTACGAGAGTGCCGGCTCGAGGCCGAGCGTCTTTGTGTAAAGTCATGCTTAAGCAAGGTATGTCTGCAAAAGAGATCCCTGAAGCAACAGAGTGGCGTTAATCTGCCTGCCTAAGTGGGGATTAGAATGTCCAACCATTAACTGGCCGCGCCTGTTTACATGCTTGTCCGGTGGCCTCGCAAACACATGGAGCAGAGTGGCAGAAAAAGGTCAAGTGAAGGCCAAATAAGTTTGATATCAAGAGATATCCAGTGCTATCATCGGGTATGTCTGAACCATAGTAACAACACCATATCTCAGCCAATGAAGTATTGTCTAAACCGTGAGCTTGACGGCATCACAATATTACACAGAAATGCAGTTTTGGGTCCTGGAAGACATAATTGAACGCAAACAGGAATTCAGATCAGGCAACTTGAGAACATCGCTAAAGATAAATAGAGCCTGGAAAAGTTAGGAGGTGTGTGTGTATGGGCAACAACTCTCAAAATTCCCAGCCCATTAGCTGTGGGCTACTTAGCATGGCCACTGCCCACTTAAAATGGCCAACAGATTCAGAGATTTGTAGTCCAAAAATCTAAATTTTCCAAGTTCCAAACTACAGTCAAGAGTAACACAGGATAGACTGAATTAGGTCATTACTCCAACTAGCCCAGTTTTTTTAACTTTGACTGGCAGGAATGGCCCACTAGGATTTTAGGAAGACTGTTTTCTAGCCCAGTCTAACAAAGAATCATTTTATAGCTATATCTTCATATGACTTGACGGTCTTCCATTCATTCAAGACAAGATCCTCCTTAGTTCCTGCAATTAAAGAAGATCGGATGAGTTTGTGGTGGTATGGTTGTAACAGACACGGAAAGCCGTATGGTTCCTGGATCATTACAGCCCCTGCTCTGAATTGATGGACATTTTTTGTTTCATTTTAGAGGGATTTCCCCAAGGTTGCTTAAAGTTTTTGTGAAAGCTGACTCCCTTTCACATTAGCCATTAGTGGGACTGATAATTATCTTCCATTTGCTTTTGTTCTCCGCTTAAGGAAACTGTTCCCTAAGTTCCCAGTTTGTAGCCAACATATTGCTATGTTTGTCATACATTTCCACTGCACAGCCTTGCTCTGCCTGCCTCCTATTCTTCACTCAGTGATTCTTGAGAGAGAGAGGAAAAACCAATTCTTTGAAAATAAGGAACTTGAAAGTAGAGTACATAACACTAAAATTAGGACTAATTAGGACTGAAGCTAGGTGGAGTACAGAATTTTAGGTTTCTGTTGTTCAAAGTGACAATACCTCTTTTGGGTAAAAAGCACAGCAATGTTCTGACTATAAGGGGTGAAAGCTCTGACATAGTTAAAATAAGTTGCAGGGGGAAATTTCTATACAGTTTTTCTCTGTTCCTGTGTTGAGTAAGCCAATGAAGTCTATAAACATTTTCAAACAACTCAGTTATTGATTAATGTCTACAAGAAAGACATCACTTTCTACAAGAAAGTACCTGCTAAAGGATGAATTTGCTTGAGTAAGTAGTTACGGACCAATCAACTAATTTTTTTTACTGCAAAACAAAAACCAGTCCAAATGGCATTAGGAATTAGCTTCAAGAAGGTACCCAAAAGAGTTGGTAAGCTAGATCCAAACAATGTTAGTCATGTTAACTTAATTCCTGAGAAATCCATGAGCTGGACCCAAACAACGTTAATAACTGTAGGCCCATGGTTAAAATTGCCTTCCTGTACAAAATGATCCAGATAGCAGTGGCTGGACCACTTCAATCATTTGTGGATTAGACAGACTATCTAGATCCATTTCAATCAAATTCTGGGCTTGCATTTGGGACTGAAACCCCCTAGTTCATCCTGCAGATTGGGTTTTGTTGAGAGTGAGGCAGTGTGATTCTGTTGACCTTTCTGGACATCTCAGCAGCCTTGAATACCACTGGAAATGGTATCCTTCTGTGTAGGCTCCTATGTCGCCAAGCAACATCAGAGTTCAATCCGAATGGCAAAAAAATTATTAATGAGGAAGAATATATAGTCTAAGAAAGGCTGAAGCTGTTTGCTTTTGCCTAAGCTGGCTGGGAAGGACAAGATTCCCCCCCCTTTCCTTTTCTCTCTCTTGAGTTAATTGACTGCAAACTAATCTTGCACTTTGAACTTTCAGCAAATGAAGTAAACTGAGAACAAAAGAAGGAAAGTGGTAAACTAGGACATTTTAAAAGCAGCCAAAAAGGCAGTGGAGGATCAATGAGAACTGTCCTTGCTAAATCAGGACAACTGGACAATATGTGAGAGGTATGGCCTGTCAGTCAGTTCCACTCTTACTTGTTTAGATGTTTCCAAAAAATGACGCTGCAGGATTATTCTCCAGTCTTTTGGCATTCATGATTCGGGACCCTGTTGTTTCAAACATGTTTAACATCTGCATGAAGCTACTGAGAAAGTCAGAGAATTATGGTTTGACATTACCAATATGTGAGTGACACTGAGCCCTTCTTCTCAGGCCTTTCCCACAGGCTGTGTTCCTCATGGCCACCAGGCCTGATTCAGTGGAAATTTGCATTTTGATCATCCTACAGACGTCCAGAATCAATGTTCGCCAGATTGCCCCCCTTGCCGACATAAAAACTCTGTTCCCCCCTAATTGAAACCAGTCACAGACCACACACTGCCATGGTTTCTTCTTCCCATTTTGGGGGCCTGATGCAGCCTGAAGTAATTCCTTGGGCCAAAAATTTGTCTCCTGAACCTGCCAAAGTTATCCATCCCTGTTCTAAAGGATCAGATTCCCAGTGAAGTTGTTACTGATCCAACAGTTTCATTAGTGGTAACTGTCCTCATTTTATGTTGTTGTAAGCCACCATGGGACTTTGCTGGGCAAAGGGTCCCTAATGGGGATGCATCACTTATTGACTCCACTGTATGTGAGAGGCTTTTTTCTTCTTCTCAGAATCCCAAGTTTAATCCCTGCTATCTCCATAAGGGAATAAAAATGACCTGTCTGAAATCCTAAATTACTAATGTCAATCAATGTGAAGAACAATGGTGGCAGTATTCTGGTGACTTGAGTTCCAATGTGCCCCAGTCAGAACAGCCAGTGATAAAAAGGATTCTGGGAGCTGTAGTTCAACAACAGTTGAAGGGTCACACAATCCCCATACATAGCGCAGAAAGCGTTGAGTTAAATGGACAAAAGGGTCTGGCCTAATATAAAACAACTCCAATAGTCTGTATTCAATTATGTAATTGTACTAGATCAAGGCTAATTGTGCTAGTAGCTGCACATTTTCAGAGTTAGCACCAGAGTAGCATCCAATACAACTTTAATTCTGCAAGCAGCTCAGCAAAGTTGTGCAACAGGTATACCCTCCAACTGTCACCATTAGCTAGAACACTCCTGACTATTCCTCTGTCATCCCACTTTTTCAGCTGGTTTTAAAATATCCCAGTTTTTCTGTTATCCTCCCACTTTCCTCCTTTTCCCTCAACTTACCTCAATTGCTGCAAACTGAGTTCAAAGTGGAAAAGTTGTTTGTGCGCAGGGAGACATGAGACGAGCTCAAGTTCTACCATTCCCTATAAGTTCAGGCAAAAGCAAATTGCTGCAGCATCTCCTAGCTTGTAGGTTCTTCCTCATTAATAACTTTGCTATCTTGGCCCTGCTCTGATGTTTTTTGACCACATGTGTCCCTGTTTTCATTTGTGAAATGCTAGAAGATGTAACCTGGCTATGCAAATAGGTACACTGCCTCTTACACAACTGGCTGCAGAAAGGTGTCATCTAGAGCAGCTTTGCTAATAGGAATACTTCACCAGCCCTCAACGCAACAGTTTGAGACTCCAGTAAACCAGGGTTTGAATCCCCAGTCAGCCATGGAAACCCAACAAGTGATCTCTCAGAAGAAGGCAAAGGCAAATTTCTGCTGAAGCAATCTTGCCAGCAAAGCCCTATGATAAGATGGTTATAGGTCAGAGTCAATTTGAAAGCACCTAATAACAACAAAGCATTCAGCTGACTTTAGAACAGTGTTTTCAGCTACAACTCCCTACCCCACCTTAACAACCTTAAGGACTTGCCTGCAAGTATGTCTGCTTGATTGCAACATTTGATTGGGCCAAAATAAAAAGTGTGATAAATCAACCTTGAGAAAGACCCAACACTGCATAAGGAAACTTTTTTTTTCAGCATCAGTGCTGAGAGTTTCCTGCGCCGGCTGCATTGACCAGCTGGTGACTGACACAAATTTTACAAAGTTGCCACTAGGGACTTGTAGGGCATTCAGGAGTTTTAATGAAAACAAGAGGTTTTGCAAGCAACTTCTTTCCTCTCAGCTCTCCTGCATGGTTGCCTTCTCTTGACAACAGACATGATTTATAAGGCTCCACTCATTTTTCTGCAAGCCTGGAGGAGAGGCCACCAAACTCATTTTTCTGCTGACCTTTCACAGCCATTCCCACTTAAAATGGGTTTCCATCTTTCAGGCTGGAGGCGGGGGCACCTTGCAGAGCATCCCCATTGGGATGGGCACATTCTGCAGCAAATGATGCTCCTGCCCTTTTAAAGGCCCCTGAAGAAAAATTAACAGAACTGTATCCTCTCCCTTCTCTTCATTTAGGTTTCCCTTTGAGCAGCCAGTACCAAGTCCTAATGTTTTTCTGCCTGCAAGTGCATTTGCTCATAGGCCCAGACTTAATATTGGCTTTCACTGTTATGAGATTTGTCACAAGTCCAAACAAAAATTATTTCTCAAAACAGAGACAGAGATTCTGTGGTAATCTTCTGTGCTAATTTATGAGCAATTTGGAGACCTTCTACATGCTGTGCTCAACCAGTTAAGCCTGGTTAGATCCAGTTGACTCCAAGCACTTGTCAAGCTCCTAACTGCACTTACCCTCTTGGACTGCTGCTCAGAGCCAGTCTCACATTTCTTTTATTTTGATGACTGAGAAGCCCTTGGTGAGGTTGCCAGCTATGCCACAGAGCAGAATTCATTGTATGGCTGGACATCATACAAAGATGTTTCCCAACCCATCCAAGTTATGAGACTAACAGAGATCTGTGGTTGAAAGTATTACATGAGTCATGTCCTTATCCCACCTAATGACAGCTAAATAAGACATTGGCTAATGTGCCACAAGGAAGTCAAATTGCAGGGCGGAGCATGAGAAACTACAGTTCCTAAGATTTCTCAGCCAGCATGCCCAGGTACCAGCTTTATCTAAAAATGTAATTTATCCAAGTTGTGGCTTTAAACTTGGTTAGAAGATCCTATATTTCAGCCTTTCCAAACCTGGTGCCTCCAGATGTGCTGGACTGCAACTCCCATAATGCCACAGGCATGTTGCTTTCTGCAGAAACCACCTGACTCTATAATAATCAGGGGACTTCATTGTGAAGGTGTACCTACACTACAGAGTTATATCCCTGTCATATCACTTTAACTACTATGGCCCCAGGCAACAGAATCCTGTAGTTTGTAGTCTGGTGCTTAGAATCCTCTGCTAAAGAGAATATTTGGGCTCACTCCCCTTAACTATACCACTGAAGCTCTGGAGTAGAGAATTCAAGTGTCTCATGCAACTACAAATCCCAAGATTCCACAAGATGTAGACATGACAGCTAAAGTGGTGTGAAATATAACTGTGGAAGCACAGATACAGTCTGAGATGGGGGCGGGCGTTGTTGTACAGTCAGTTGGCTGCTGAACTGGAGGTGTATTAACTAGCACCTGAGCAATATGATCTATATTAGGTTGCCTTAACCTGTGACCCATGAAGATTAATGCTGTCTGTTCATGTATAATGGTCCAACAGGAGCTAATAAATTTCCCAGTTTTGCTGTGTGCCTAAGAATTCAAGAAAAGATTTCATGTGCCGAGAGTTGTGTGCCACTTCAATGCAATAACAAATATTTCCAGGAAAAGAATAACTTAGGTCAAAAAATATGCAGAGGCAAACATACAAGTTAACCTATAATCAAGTTTGGTTTTAAGCACAGCTGTTGGGAGCCAGTGTGGTGTAGTGATTTGAGCACTGGACTGTGACTTTGGAGACTAGCATTCAAATGACTGTTCAGCCACAGAATTCCACCAGGTGCCCTTGGGCAAATCACATTCCTTGAGCCTCAGAGGAAGGCAAAGGCAAACCCCCTCTGAACAAATCTTATCAAGAAAACCCCACAGCAGGTTTGCTTTGGGTCACCACAAGTTGGAAATGACTTGTAGGCATACAACAACAAATCTGCCATTCCCTTTTTGATAGCATAAAAGATCGCAGGGTATCAGATAACTGCAGTTAAGATTGTTTTCAGCAAGATTGTGCATAAGCACAAAAAAAAAAAGTAAAAAAAATAATCAATTAGAAGGAGGACAGGCAAGCATATAACCACTTCAGATGAAATATCAGAACAGGTTTTACCCTTTTGGGATGCTGTAACTCTGCTGCCTAAACTTAGAACTGGAAAATAGTTGAAGTTGTAGATGGGTGACCACATCAACTTTTCATTTTGTGTGTCTTTTCCACTTTGGCAAATGGCCTCAGGCACTGAGGTGCTGCAGGTATCACAAACACAGCAGTAATGCTTCCCATTTAGACATGCCAAGCCTTTTCAGCTTATAAAATTAGGGCCACCTGTTACTTCAGCCCAGGCCTACCTGGTGATAGCACTAGATATCTCATTTTGATATCAAACCATTCGGCCTTCCTCAGCCACCCTGCTCCATGTTGTGAGAAGTAAAATATATTTTAGGTTCTGCAATATTATTAACAAGTATTACTAACATATGTATTAGCTTATAACCTATAACACATTTTTAAATACACATATACTTTAGTATGTGAGCTTTTGAAATACAATGGAGTCTAAAGAAACATAATTTTAGAAGCTGGCAGCTTGGAGCCAGAGAAGACCTTGGAGCGAAAGGGAACCAGGCACATAGAGATAAGGATTCAATAGTGAGATGAATGTACTCCTTTTTGGGGAGGCACCCGCTTAGGCAGACTGAAGGTCAGCAAAAGTTGAAAGGGGTAACTAAGCTGATAAATCAAAAACAAGAAAAAATTTGGCCTTGTTTAGCAAACTGAGAAGTTAGAATCTGGTTGATGGGCATTTTGAAATAGCAAATGAGAGTTAAGAAAGCACAAGGTTAAAGCGTGATTATGTGCATGATCATATATGCTGTAAATATGGGGAAGGGAGCATGTAACTTCTTAGGCGATTCTGATAGGGTTGTAACTTTTGGGTCCTGCCCAAGGGGAGGGAAGCTGGCGTAGGGGATAAAATGTGTGTTGTTTTGTGGGAGGGGGTCCTTCTCTCTTGAGAACACCCGTGTCTGCAGAAACGTATTTTTTTAAATAAATGCTTGATGCTTCAGTCGATCCTGTGTTAAATTGATTCATGAGTGTTAACAGCTATCTCCCACAATGTGTTTGCGAGGCCTCCGGACAAGCACGTAAACAGGTGCGGCCAGTAATTGCTGGGCATTTCATTCTCCACCTAGGCAGGCAGAACGGAGTCAATCTGTTGCTTCAGGGACCTCTCCTGCAAACACCCTTTTGCTTAAGCGTGACACTGACAAAGGTGCCCGGCTCTGAGCCAATAGTCTTACAAAGCCAGACTAAGTACTGTGTATTTGCATACTGGCTACACTATTGTTGATTCAGCGCTAAGCCGATCATATTAAACTTGACTTTTTCCAAAGCTTTGTCCCGCTCCAAACTCACATTGTTCTCACCGAGTAAGGCATGGCCTGTAGTCACAATTCACCCTATATAAACCCCTCCCCCCGATTCTAAGACCACCTCAGATCGCTCCTGAGTTCCAGACCATCTTGCTGCCGCTTCGTCTGGCGAGCTCCCCTCAGCGAACCGCGCTGAGCTCTCTTCCCTAACATCTTCAAGCTTCTTCAGGACTATGAGAAAGGTGTTGTAGCACCCATTTCCTCCGAAAATCCTTATTTCCAATTCTTCCATTAGCTGTGTGATCATGGTGTCTTTACTGTTTGTTTGTCTTTTAATAAAACATCATTTTTGCTATTTTTAAACTGTCTGACTGCTTGACTGACCTGACCCCGTAGACGTTGGGTTGCAAGATCCCTGCTAAGTTACCCTGCCTCCAGCTAGCTTTAGTGAGTGCTCCAGCTAATTTCCCCAACTTTGTGTTATTGTGTTTTAGTTATTTGGGCACCCCTCCCGGGACCCCCAGAGAACAGGGTAACACACCACTAATAAAGAAATCATAATTGAGCAGTTGTACAAATTTTCACTGATTGATCAATCAATTCGATTTGCATAACTTTGCATATATGAATAAATAGTTCAAAAGAAAAGTCCCTTTTACACTGCAGTTTTTTACCCACTTACCTGAGAGGAAGCCCCAATTACCTTACTGGGACTTATTTCTGGGTGGAAATTGTGAGGATTGGGCAAATTATTTGATTTGATGGTGTATAAATGTTTACACTGGGCATAATTTCTGTGGAACTCTTCCTTCTTGTGTGGCAAAGGAGAAATGTTCTAAGGTGGCATCAATCATGCATAGATATGTAAGTGCTTGTACAAAAAGAAAACTAATCAAGGGCTCCTTAATCAATCATCTGAGGCCTTACATGGTATATCCTTCCACATTTTATCCTGACTTGCAAAGGACGAAACATAGTAGCCTTAATGGACAAATTCCAGTTGTGTAGGGACAGGGGGGCGATTGGGATGGTTCGCCCCCGGCAGTAACATTTTTGGAGCAGCTGAGCTCATAGCCATGCCCTCGCGTGCCATGACCATGCCTCCGCATGTCATGGCTACACCCCACGCCCTAGCATTGCCCTCCTCCCACACCCTCCTCCATACACTCCAAGGTCTGCCACCAGCAAATTCCCAAAGCAAACCTTGGTCACAACAACTGAAACATGACACCTCAACTTGTATTTACATACAGTCCCATTGTCATGGAGAAACGTATGCCTCTGCCTCAGAATTCAGGATCCACTGTTATGAAGAAAGCAACAAGTACATTTTCTGTTTACTAGAAAACCAATCACCTTGTGTCTCTCTGTGAATGTCACAAAACTAGGGTTAAGTCAGAAGTAGAATCTACATGATAGCATGTTCTGAGCCTCTCCTGAATCCTATTTTTGATCCAGGTCAGCCCCTCGTGGTCTACACTAGTGACTCTGAACTGGTATTAAGAGCTACATGCAAGTGTAAAAGTAGAGTAAGAGAGCTTGCCAGCAGTGTGGACATGAGTCTCTCTCATTAGCATGAAATTTAGTATTGTCTTGATCATGAGGATGAGGGTAATCTGGAGCCCCTGGGAAATTTTTAAGTAACTCCTTGACATGTGCACTTTTTCAGGAAGTGTTTTCATTTATATTTATGCTTATTTATGTGCATATGCATATATTCAAATATCCTGTCAAATGGTTCATGCATAATGTGTTTCTCTGAATTTTAAACACTGTCTTATCTCTGCTTTATTGACATATGCTCTACTGCATTATCTCTGTTCTACTCATCGTAATCCAATATCAGCCTACTTGGATGTAAGCCCCATTGATTTGAGCCAATGTGGTTCTCTGACTGAGACTGGAAGCTCTGGACTGGGTCTATATAGCCGCTTTTTCATCAAAAGAACTGCCCAGATTGCATGGATGTTTGTTTGAACACACGGTTAGGCTAAGATCTTTGCCCTCTCATCACCCCATCCACTTTTATAACTTATCTTTCAAAGAAACCCAAGTGCTACATACTTTACTGGAGTGGAGCTACAGGGAGGTGGAGCAAAATGGGGGTACTCTCTCCATATGAATTTGTCCCCCAAATGAAAATTTTCCTTCCGCCCCACATTTTTAGCACTGCAGAAACTTAAAACTTCAGTTGAGAGTTTATGAAAACAGTGTAGGCCTCCAAAGAAAAGTGGCAGGCAAAGGAGCCAAGGGAATGCAAACATAGTAAACGATAAGAATTTTAGGTGTGAATGAGTTTAAGTGTCTCACTCTCTGCAATGCTAGAAATTTGGGGACTGGGAGAAAATTTAGGGGGCAGTGGTCTTATTCCCTCACTTCAACTACACATCAGTAACTCTATATTTTTTTAAGTTCCATCAATGTCTTTTGGCCTCTTTCAAAGAATCTTGGGAGCCCTAATTAGAAAATCAACAAGATTCAGCCAACTTCCCCACTGGGATGACTCTCCC
Organism: Ctenosaura bakeri; assembly: GCA_948474755.1. Classification (NCBI taxonomy): domain Eukaryota; kingdom Metazoa; phylum Chordata; class Lepidosauria; order Squamata; family Iguanidae; genus Ctenosaura; species Ctenosaura bakeri. The sequence goes on along the minus strand of CAOLHI010004988.1, from coordinate 67,943 downwards.
TGATGCAAAGAAAAAACCTTACATCCCCAGGAGATGCATATGGTCTAGATTCCATTCACTAGAAGCTACTGCAGACCAGTAGTTTAGCCACATCCTCCCTTCTTTTAAAAATGAGGCCTCACAATGTAATTGCCTAAAGCTGCAGTTGAGGAAAGTTAGCTAGTACTATAAAAAATAGGGCAGGCTAGCTCACAGAATGACAGGAGGTCCATTAAAAATACGTTTGGTAAAACCAAGTACAGTTGGCCCTCCACATTCGCTATGGTTAGGGGCACAGGACCTCTGCGAAAGTGGAAAAACCATAAATATCAAAATATGTGCATATCTATGGAAAGGGGGCTAAGGTATGGTGGTGACAGAGGGCACTCAGGATTCAAATCAGCTCAGGGAAAGGAGGGGGGAAGGAGATGGGTCAGCACGGTGACCCTATACTTCCTTTCTCTCCCTATCTCCTTCCTTGGATGAGGGGCATCAGGAAAGGATTTGTGGTGCTGAGAAATCAGGCTGTGATACATTCTTAGCTGGCCAAACAGCACCTGGTGGAGGAACAGGAGGAGGACCAGAAGCATGTTTTTAAAGAGCTGCATGGGCTGATCTGATGGGCTACTGTGGTAGACACAGTTTCGGGTCAGTTCAGATGACCTCTGGGTGTGAGAGAAAAGCAGTTAATTTCCTTTGCAATTGAAGTCTCTCTGTGTTAGAAGGAAAGACAAAGGAACTTTGTATAATGGAATGTTATCGGTTTACTTTGACGTGCTAGCCATTGGCAAGGTTACAGAAGGCTTGCAACATTTTGTAGACACTGGTGGGAACAAATCAGTTTCCTGTCTTAAACATGTGATGTATTTGCACTGGAGATGCATAAATTGCTTGGAATGTAAAGGGGTGAGGCTCAGTCTTTTGGGAATGATCCTACTGAGACAATAAACAATTTTCCTAAAACCGTGGGTCTCTATCTTGGTTCCGCCATATATTTTGGGGGCTCGTCCGGGATAGATGGGCCTTTTGCCCTCTTGAGCGGCAGCTGCTTCCTCTGGCATTTGTGCTCCATTGATAAGGACCTTGGGCGCCCCCGATGCTTTAATCAAACGGTCCTCCTCATGGGGGTGTAAAACCAGTAGAACAGTTGCCAGCCAAAGAACCCATGAACGGTTTGGAAAATTGATACAGGACACAGACGCAGAACACAGCCATTGGTAAGTGTGTCAAGGGCCTCCCCCTAAAGTGTGAGACACTGGGGAGAAGAAGGGGTTTGATCACCCCCTTGGAATACAGCCCAAGTATATTGGCTTCAAACGGGAGGGGCCAATGAAATCGCAGGATTCCTTAGACACACAGGGAAATGGGAGGCTGTGGGAGGCTGTGTTTGTTGAACAAAAGGTGTGTGTGTGAATGATACCACAGTTCTCATTTGCAGACTGTTGGAATTTCCAGCTGCGTGAATCGGTATGTGTGAAAGCCGTCTACCTCACTGTTTCGAGCTGTTGGGACCCCATTACCCTCAGCTCAGCCCCCTCCCCTACTGTGTGTTGTCGTTTTGGGAGATCTGGGTGGAGGGTGGCAATTGACAGACGCTGTTTCAATCAGATTCTGCTTCAATGTATGTTACAAACTTCAAATGAAAGGGTTAAGTGGAAACTTTACTTTTTCTGTGCCTTTTTGTCTGGTTTGAGGTCAGATATTGCTTTAATGTATGTAGGAAAATTCCAGGACAGGAAAGTGGCTTTCTCTCTCTCTGTTTCCTACTGTCTTTTGGTGCTTGAAGCCATTTCCCCGTGGCCCCTCCTCCTCCTCAGACTCTAAGACTTAGGTTAACCCTTGAAGGACCAACTCCTTAGCACTCAGCTCAATAATTCCATAGAGGGAACTAGGGATGAGGAATGTTACCTAGGGAGAAAGTAATGAGAAAGATTCCTGTTTTCAATGGACTGGCAAACCCATTTAAGCCATGAGGCTTGGTTAAAATAAGAATTCTGTTAGTGTGTTAATGAGAAAACAAACCATTAGACCAGGCTGAAGGATGTGCAAGGCATTGAAAGGGCACATCACAATGCAAGATTAAAATCATCCCACCTGGACATATGCATGTCTCCTAGAAGCAAATCTGATTTCCCCGTAAACTCTCTCATGCCTTAGAAAAGGAAGAAAAGACGATTCAATGAGGTGTCAATTTGCAACACAAAGAACTTCCATCCATTCACCTCCACTCCCCCTCTTCTTTGCTGGAGAAAGCCTGCCCTCTGTAATTTATCAAACAGAAAAGGGAGATGGAATTTTTTAAAAAAGGCTGCAAAAACTCTGGCCCTTTTTGCATGGGCCTTTTCTCGCGCGACAGCCCTGTGAGCCTCACGGGAGTGGGAGCGTCGCTCCGCACGACGCACTCCCACTTCCGCCGAGCTCACGGGGCTGAAGTGGCGCGAGCGCGGGTTTTTTTATTTTCGCTTCCAAGCGAAAATCACCCGCGCTCGCGCAACGCTCCCGGCGCCCGCGTGCACTTACCTTTCGTGTGGAGCGTCCAGGAGCCGGCCAGGTTGCGCTTCCTTCCCTCTGCCCCTGCAGAAGGAAGGGACGGGGCAGAGCGCTCGCGCGACACGTCCTGCTTCGCGCGCGCACGGGAGGGGCGGACGGGAGGAGCACCTTTCTCTCTCGCACGCGGGGGGGCGGACGGGAGGAGCGCCTTTCTCTCTCGCACGCGCGGGGGGGTGGACGGGAGGAGCGCCTTCTCTCTCGCGCGCGGGGGGGCGGACGGGAGGAGCGCCTTTCTCTCTCTCGCGTGCGGGGGGGATGGAGGGGACAGGCTCCTTTCTCACGCGCGCGGGGGGGAATGGACGGATGCGCGAGCCGCCTCCACCTCCGGGAGGCTGCCGCTTCGCCGCTCCTTCCTTCGCCTGCGGAAGGAAGGAGGGGGAAGCGGCAGCCTCCCAGAGAAGGCTTGTTGCGCGAGCCGCCCTCCCCCGCTCGCGTGAGAAGACTAATGCGAAAAGGGCCTCTGTCTGACATTGTGTTTTTGAGAAAAGCAGTTGGCATAGGAACTTTAGGCACATGGGAATTGTAGTAACTGAATTCTCCCTAAGGCTTACAAATGTAAGAAACAGAGAAGTAAAGTATTAGATAGCCTCCCCAGAGGAATTTAACACACCAACCCCCAGAGGCACACCTTTTCTGAAGACGCTTTTGAAGCTACAGCAGTGACTCTTTGGGAAACAGCCAAGCCCCCTGCCTCCACCCTTTCTTCATTCACTCGCTTGCCTGCCTTCCTGCCTCCCCACCGAGGAGACAGACCGGGGGGGGCAGCGAAAGCAGCAGCGATAAGGAGTGAGAGCCACTGCCAGTGTCTGCATGTGTGGTGGACGAGAGGAAGGAAAGAGAAGAGAGTGAGACCGGGAGAAGCGATGGCTACAGCGGTTTTCTCCACCCCCGGCCGAGGCGCCTGCCAAGAAGGCCAGGAAAGCGATGGGAGGAGAATGGAAGTGACAGCAGATGCAAAGGGGAGTTGCAGAAGCAGTGGAGGCTGCCCGAGGGTTGTGAGTAGCAGAGACTAACTGGATGCAGCCGAGGCAGGGAGAGGCGAAGGGGATAGGCGGCATGGCCCCTACCTTTGACGGCAGCGGCGACATGAAGCCCGGGATGTTGCTGGCCACCCTGAAGAAGGCGTTGGCAACTGGCCACGATGTGGAGAAGAGTGACAGAGAAACCTGGAGAGCGAAAGGCATGGGTTCCTTTAAGCTTAACAATAAGCAGCAGGAGGCTGGAGCTGGCAAGGGACGGCAGCCAAAGCAGAGAGCACAGAGCAGGCTACCCCCATTCTTGCAATCACACCTACTCTCTATCCCAACTTGTCAGACCTAAAAGGGGGGATCCACCACCCCCTTCCTTAGTTCATCTGATGTATAGGATTTTAGAATTGGGCAGAAGAAAAATAAAAAGACAAAAGACTGATGCTAGAAGGTCAGGAAGAATTCAGGACCAAAAGTCCAAGAAGTTGCGCAGCAACAGAGTCAGGGGCTGGAAGGAGAAGCGAGCCATGGTGTCTGTGGCCAGCAGTCAAGAGAAGACTGAGGAAAGGTTTTGTCCCTCATCCCACAGACAGAGAAGGGTAAGGGCTTGGAGTTGTGACATCCTGGAAGGAAAATTTGGCAGCAAGAGCATAGAGAACACAGGGAAGATAGAGTCCTAGATGCAAGGCAGTCCAAATTGCGAAGGAGCCTCCCCTCCACCAGTTCCCGATAGAGTGGCAATTGGTAAGGCTCCCTGGCCCAGCCCCAGCAAGCTAAAGGAGGTGATGGAGTACCCCACAAGCAAGCTGGGAGAATAGATGATGGTGCATCTCTAAGCTGGAATGAAGAGGCGATAGAGCGCCCCTCCAGGCTGAAGTGGAACTGCAGCTGAAGGACTCTGACTGAGAAGGAGAAAAGGGAGAGTTGAAGGCTGTGAGACAGCTAGGAGACAAACGTCAGCCCTAAAAAGCCCACATCATATAGGCTCAAACAACAGACCTGCATTTGTCCACAAGATCATCAAAGATTAAACCACTGTTCAAGGAATCACCTGAAAATCACATTGTACCTGCAGACCCCAGAACTCAAGAAGAGTGGAGAGGATGAAACAAAATCCTGAAGACACAGTAGTTCAACGTGTATGGCCCAGACAACAGCCCTGACTATGTCTTTGGACTGAATGCCAACACAGGGCAAGTGGTTTGATACCACCTTCCTAACCCTTTTTACAGAGACTTTTCACTTTTATTCCATGTGCAACCCACAACAGAGAAACCAGGAGTGATGGAGTGATTTTGTTCTTCCCAGAGCCCCATTATGATAAGGCATAGGATAAGGTGCACACCTCATTGAACCATAAGGTTGTCCCCTTTTTAGCCAAAGTATGAAGCCATTTTGGGTGGATTAAGGAGAGACACAAAGGAATTAGGAATCATAACTCTACAGGAACGAGTTAGCGCATTAGGGAAAGCTATGAGTAAAACAAGGGAGTAAATGTTAGAATAGTGATTCCCCTTTCTACATACACAGGCCTTATCAGGTAGTAGTGACAACTCCCACTGTAGTGAAGGTGGCCAGGATGAAGCCTTGGGTGTATAGCACTAGGATAAAAGACTCACTTTGACTGGACTGTTGCCCCAAACACAGGGCAATCTCCAAAGCTGAAAATCACCAGAAAGCAGTAAGAAGACCTGAGACTAGGCCCTGTTTGTGTCTGCATACCCTGGAAGCCAGGCACCCTGCGCACGGCCAGATCTCCACCTGGAGAGGAAAGAAGATAGGACTAGGCCTTATTGCAGTGCTACCAGGGACACACGCACTGCTTCATGTACGGCCAGATCCTGAATGTTGGAAACAATATTATGGTTTGTGGCAGGCATAGGAGGGGCAGGAAGCCTGGCCTGCCTGTTTTATCACTACAGACGGATGTTCTGTGGGATTGGGAGATATGTGTATATGGTAATTGTTGGTGATGATGATGCTGAGCAAGGGAGGCTGGGAGATGAATCGATTTCACCAACTGGTCATTCAGATCATGAGCACCCTGGATGTCAGTAATGGCTGGGTATGTTCTCATGGGCTAAGCTGAGGAGACTATTCCAATTGTAGTACAATGTTTGAAATTCTTGAATCTCCACAGGTATGCCCAGGAAAATATCCCAATGTTGACTTCTTCTTTAGTTATAGCAATGGTTTCATTGAGTTATATGGGAATAAAGGGGGCTAGTCCTCCTTAAATAAGTTCTAGGAAGAAACCAGCTTTTACAATAGTAAATGGATATATGGTTTGTCTTCTGGGATGAATTGGTTTGGCTACTGAGGGTATCACCTTTCACCCAGTACACCAACCAATATAGGCATGAGATAAACAGTTTGGCTGGGCAGGAATGAAAAGAGCTTATGATGAAAGCTATGGGTATGATCCTGGCAACACATCTCTGAGAGGCTGGAAGTCATCATGATCCCCATGGAGGGAGTTGCTTTTCATGTAAGGCAGATGCGTTGTTGGCTGTCAGCCCAGCATGAAACAGGTTTAGACTATCTTCTATTATGTAAATGAGTTTGAATGTGAAAAGTGAAAATGCATTCTGAAGTATTCAATAGTAGAAAATCATTCTTGTAGTCTGCAGGCATGTGGACATGATTATCTGGTTTCCTAAGTAAGCATGGATAAAGGCACTGTTTGTAGAATTGCTTTGGACATAAATAATGGCCTTCCTAAATCTGCCTGTCTGTACTCTGCATGTTAAAGTGTTTCCAATCTGTAATAGAGTAATAGAAGGGAAAAGCTGCTGTATATGTTTTAATGGCAAGGCCAAACTAGCGAAATAGTTCTGCTTGAATTGCTAATGAATTCAGCAGGAAAGGGGAGAATGTGGTAGACACAGTTTCGGGTCAGTCTAGATGACCTCTGGGTGTGAGAGAAAAGCAGTTAATTTCCTTTGCAATTGAAGTCCCTCTGTGTTAGGAGGAAAAACAAAGGAACCTTGTATAATGGAATGTTATCGGTTTAGTTTGACATGCTAGCCACTGGCAACGTTACAGAAGGTTTGCAACATTTTGTAGACACTGGTGGGAACAAATCAGTTTCCTGTCTTAAACTTGTGATGTATTTGCACTGGAGATGTATAAATTGCTTGGAATGTAAAGGGGTGGGGCTCAGTCTTTTGGGAATGATCCTACTGAGACAATAAACAATTTTCCTAAAACCGTGGGTCTCTATCTTAGTTCTCTACACTACAAAGAGGGAAGGTTTCTGCTGAAAAAAAAGTGCAGGGGGGCAGAGGTTGGAGAAACTCACAAATAAACAAATCCATGGAAGTGAAACCCGAGACATGCACATGTCTTGAGTTGCATACCTGTGATGTTCATTATTCATTCAGGTTAGTTAATTTTAAAATCACCCACTGAATCCAAAACAAGGATGCAGAAAAGTGAGCTAAATTCGGCAGATGCTTACTGTTCTTTCAACCTTGCTCTAAAAGATTAGGCTGCATAGTAGCAGAAAATCTCAACAATGGAGTAAATTCAAGCTGGGAAATGAGCAGCAAAAGCAATAGTTAACTCTACAATGACTAGGGTAACCTAGTCCTATCGAGTGGGAACGCCTGTTTATGAACCAAAAATATAGTCTTAGATTTCAGCTCAGGGTCAGTTTTTAGGTCTTTAATTTCAGCTCATGAACCAAACTTCAGCTACAGAGTTTTTCCACATTTTTAAAATGAGACTTTCCAGCTTTACTGACTGAGATAGAGTGTAGGGAAGGTAGCCAGGTATAAAACTAGGATAGGCTGTAGAATGAACCCAGTGGCCTGAAGAGAAGGAAGAGCCTGAACAGCAAAAGATCTCAGTCCAGTAGCAAAACAGCAGGCAAAAGGAAGCACACACCTCTGCATTAAACTTAAGAGCTTTTTCGCACTTGCGGGGGAAACGGGGCGTTCTGATACTTACCAGGCTGGCACGCGCCCTCCGCTGATCCACACGGATCTGGAGCAGTGCATGCCTGCGCTTCACACTTCTCTGGGGACGAAAATGGCGCTTTCCAGTTGGTGGAGGCTCTCCACCAGCCGGAGAAGCTTGTCAGCCTAAAGCCCACCCCTGGAAGATTTGCAGGCTCGCACTGGCACGAGCCTGCAAATCTACGATTAGCGCAGCGACGGACTGGGGTGCACTGTGCTATTGAAAGTCCTCTTTTAAGTGGTCTTTCAATAGCACGGCAAACCACCAGTTCTGGGCGTTCTGGAGTGGTCTGAATTCTGGACATACATAAAGTAGTCCGGACCCAGTTCACCCCCAAGCGCACACGTCCTCGCCGGAGGACGCTCTGCCCCATCTCTAAATCAAAGTGCGGAAAAGGCCTTAGTAATAAGGTACTCAGCCCTTCCCTTCCAAGCCTAATGAATCTCAGACAGAAGCCGTGTGGATAAAAAGCCAATCAAAGGTAATTGACACTGATGACGAGGAAGAAAGCAGTTGTGGTCAGTTAAACGTTGCTAGGTAGGTGGTTGAAAGAGAACTGTTATCTGTTCCATGCAGAAGGTTAGCTAGATGATGAAGCTGAGGTGACTCAATTCACAGCTAAGGGATATGTGGAGAAGACAGAGTTTGATTTGTGAGCACTGGGGAATATTTTGGGACTAACTGGACACAATGGTGGGCTCCATTTGAGCAAGAAGAGGAACAGAGTGATTAATATTTGAAAAAAGGAAACCACAACCAAAATGACACTGGAACTCTGCTATGAGGAAAAGGTTACAGCATTTGGGACTGTATGTGAAGGGATCTTGAAGCACATTTAAGACACAGGGCCTTTCCGCACTACACTTTTATAGTGCTATTATTCCACTTTCAACATTCTGTGGAATTCTGGAGCTTGTAGTTTACTGAGGCCAAAGAGCTCTCTGGCTGAGAATTCTAAAGGCCCCTCCTTAAATTGCAAACCCCAGGATTCCATAGGATGTTGAAACTGTAATAATAGCACTATAACAGTGTAGTGCAGAAAGGCTCTAACTAAAAGAAGTTGGTAGCATAAACTTTTGTAAATTAACTATGCTTCATCAAATGTATGTCTACAAAAGCTTCTGCTACCAACTTCTTTCAGTTAGTCTCAAAAGGTGCTGCAAGATTCCCTTGCATACTGATCCTGACTAACACAACTATGTCTTTGAACATTTGGAACTCGTCTGCTTCAAAAAACACAAATAATGGAAATATAACAGAGGTGTACTCTGCTTGCGTGAAGAAAGTAGATAGGGCCTTTTCTTTCTCCCTGTCACATAACAAAAACCAGGAGTAATCCACTGGAACTAAACAGCAGATAGTTCTGGGCAGGTAGAAGTACTTCTTCACACAGCATAAACTCTGGGATTTTGCTAAGCACATGATGTAGTAATGGCTGCCATCTTGGCTTTGAAGAGTGATTAGGCAAATTCATGGCAGGTAAAGCTGTCAATACAATAATCATTATGGCTATGTGTCATCTCCATTATTACAGGCAATCTGTGTCTCCATAGCAGTTGATGGAGTGCAAATGCTCTTCTGCTCATCCCTTACTCGCAAGCTTCCTGATGCTAGCTGGATTGGCTGCTGTCTGAAGACAATGATGCACTAGATAATCTTTTAGTCTGATCCAGCAGGGCTCTTCTCATGTTCTACCAAAACAAATATGACAAACTTTTGGAGGATAAGTCTATCAGTCTTTACTAGTCTTGATGTGGTCCTGTATTCCTCTGAGTAGTAGTCACTGGATATCAATATCAGAAGAGTCATTGCTTCATGCCCCCCTTGTGAAATCCTGTATCTATCTGGGGAAACAGGGTGCTAGACAGGGTGGCCCTTTGGTTGGCTTCCATGATGTTATACGCTTTGATACAGTTTTTTCTTATGGTTTTTATGATGAGAACACCAGCAATTTTCAAGAAGGACCTTGTTAACACTAGAATGTCCGGAACCATCTACAGAGGAGGAATTCCTAACATACATAATGTAAGTAAATAGATATTGTTTTTCTTTGGAATGATTTCAATGTTCAGTGTCATGACTTTTACAAATAATCTACTAGCAGTTGCATTGTGAGGGAGCTGGTAATTCAAGAGGGGCCAGAAACCACAGTCAAAGCCCAGTTTTCATTTTCCTTCAAGGTCTAGAACAGCTAAGCGGGTTAGAATCTGGTTTAATAGTCAAACTTGGATGTGTCCCTAAGGTTCTGGCAGGACTGCAGAAAACAGACTGGGATGAACTAAGGCAACTGCTGGCTACAGGGGTGAACTTGCACTTTTAAGATCAACAAACCAAACAGGGCTGGGGGCAGTTAACAAATGAAGCTGTTTTGCACTGAGTCGAATCACAAGATCCCTGTGTGCCAATACAGCCTTATCTGGCTGGCAACAGCTCTCCCAACATTTCAACCAGAGGTCTTTGCCAAACTTGCTACCTCAGATCCTTTTAACTGGATATGCTTGAGACTGAACCTGTGCTATTACACATGCAGACATATGGTCTCCCACTGAGCTACAAATCCCTCCCAGCATAGATGATGGTTCCAGCCAAACAAGTGGGAAAGTAAGCTGTATGCAGAGAAGGAGAAACTACTGAGCTCTCTTATAACTGTTATATTAACTACTACTAATTAACATGCATAAAGATCCTGGAACTGTTGTTGTTTCTCCATGTTGTCACTCACAGTCTAGTCAGATCATGCACTTGCAGCATTGTCCTTCCCTCTGCCACCCATCTTGGATCTTCAATAGTGCAGCAGTCACATCCCTCTCATTCTGTCCTACCACAGGACTTAACAGTGTTCACATCTTCCCTGAGTGGAAGTAAATCATCTGATGATTCATTGAAATTGGCCTGGTGAATTTCACCCAGTTACAACTGATCTGATTTAATTCTTTATTTGCAGAAAACACAGAGAGAGATAAAGCATTAAGGTTCTGTTGTTGCTGTTCAACAAACCACTTTCTTTCTTTTTCCTTTTTTTTGGCACAAAGAAATGTCATAGGTGTTACTAAACAAACCATGGATCAGCGACCAGCCTGATAACATGACTCAGACATATCAAAACAAGATTAAAAACAAGAAGATTATTCCACATTCAGCTAACAGTAAAACCTGCTCATAATCAGGAGGAATTAAGTGGGAGGTGACAACACTATTCATAAATTAGACATATATATTTATATATATTTATAGTTACCTCTTACATTGTAAAAGTAAACAGTGCAAAAGTATAATCCCTCAGGTGCCCTTCAACAGGGAAAACCTTAGAGTTACTTTTTTTTCCTTTTTATACATTGTTATGTGTGTAATTTGTAAACATTGCTACCTGTCCACAGTTTATTGTTTAGCTCTTGCTCTTAGGGAGACCCATTATCCATACCATGGTCTGAGAGGGGCACCTTCTTGGTCTTAACTCTTTTTGGGGACCCCCATTCAAGAATTAGTGCAAATTTCATAAAGTTAAGAGGGAAGAGGGGAAGTAAGGCAACAGTTACAAATGGCTCGCCTCAGCATAACAATACGAGCTCCCTAACGTCTGTGTTACCAGAAGGGTAAGAAGTCCCTGTCTTCCACAAGGCTAATAGAGAGGTTCTTTAGTTCCTTCTCAGAGGACACCAGTTTGTAACCCAGCTGTACCAACACCTGCTGGCATGCATTCTGTGTGAATGCTACAATCTCATAGGAGAGACGGAATCGCCACTTCTCTGCTGTTGCTGCTGAGTTTCGGACAGTCCCATATTTGTGCTTGGCTGCAGATCTATCCCCTCTTGTATTGTTCTGTATCCATCGTTCCACATTGCTATCCATTGGGATACCCAGGAATTCATACATTTCTTCAGTCTTTTTCAAGGGATTTCTAGCCAAGTCTTCATATCTCACCAGCATGTATTTGCCCTTCAGCCAAGGCGGCCGGCTAAGTCCAGTGGAAACAGAGTTCAAAAAGTCCTCACAGACAGTGGTGAGTTGTGTCACATCCAGGTTATAGGGTTTCCTGCCTGTGCCATCCCAGATTCGCCAAAGTCTGTAGGTGTCTCTGAATGTCTCACTCCTGGAAGCCAAAATGCCCCTAGGGTCCCTCACCAGCTGTATAATTTTCAGGTTGAGCCTGGGATCATCTACCAAGGCTCGAAGGTCATTGACCTCTGGCACCCGCACAGTTTTGATAGCAACATGCCCATGGTCTTTGCAAGACTCGGTGGCCAGTGTCAGGTTCAAAGTGCCACACTTTTTCACACAGTCCCCTTCTTCTAGGGGAATATCAACGGATGTCAAGGTTTCACAAACTGGTGGAGAGCACAGAGCTTTGCTGGCCCCCCTTCGGAACAGCCTGTCTGTTGTATGGTTCACCGGCTGGGGTTTGATGTAGTTTTCCAAGAAGTAGAGATCACAGTCATAAAGACTCCTCAGCAAATCTCTGCCAGCCCCCAGCATGATCCGTCGGTCCGTGGAGCCCTTGCTCTGTGTCAGTTTTGGGATCAAGGTGTACTGGACATGGTAGAGAGGCTCAAATAAATAGAAGACATCAAAGTGCTGATTAAAGAGCTGCCCAACAAAAGAGGAGCCACTTCTGGTGGTGGCCAAGATCAGAACATGTGTCTTCTTGGAAAGGTTGTAAGCAAGAGTGGGGCTTTCATCACACAATCTATCTGCTGATTCAACCTCCTGGTTCAGGCTGCAGTTCATTGGGTTAGGTACAGGGCAACTGTGGAAGGACTTGGTTGTGAAGGTGCGGATGGCTGTGTACTGGATAGCAATGGAGGCCAAAGCAAGTAGGAGGACAGCCTTCCAAGAACATTGCATGGCTGGTCACCTTCATGAAGATTCTTCTTCACAGGTGGTTTTAGTATCTGCAACACAAGAGAATCAGCCTTGTTCAATATGAGACTTCCAGAATGCATATTTTCCAATATAAATGAGTTGTGGTGTATGATTTGAAACAGGGTGAGAAGCATCCCCCTGAGCACTGACTTCCTTCTAGACATCTCTTTAGCACAAGAAGTTAGCAATTGTATGTATCCATGGAATCTACATTTGGATATGAAAAACAGTATTACTTTGCAACTTCAAGACTATTTAGAAAACATTATGCAAGACAGACAAAAGGTGTGTATATGAACCTGACATATTTTAAAATGTGTTCTAATAAGAAAATATGCAGTGTTTGAGATGGCCCAGGGAAGAGAGAAATTCATTTTCAAGTAGTGTTAACACTCAAAAGCCAGAAATCCTGTGTGGTGCAGCAGCTGGAATGCCATCTAGACACTACACTCTGTGTTCAATTCCTTACCACAAAGCACAGTGGGAGACCATTCATGTATTCTCAGCCTAACCTATCACAGAGGACTGAGAATGAGATACGCTAACACTTCCACTCCAAAAACAATGAACCTCTTTACCGGTTGGCTAAGATACAAGCACACACCAGCACAGGACAAAGGAGGAAGAAGGCAATGGGAAGAAACTCTGTCCTGTGGTCACTGAAAATCCATTTGATCTCATCTGGTACTTGAGCTTTTAGTTGATTCCAGTGACAACTTCACAGGGATTTTCCCTGTCATCATGACTAAGAAAACTAGAAACAATGGGTAGAATTTAATGGTGCAGGGCAACTACAAATCCAGCAGTGTTCTCCATTAATGAAAACAGAACATAATTTTGGCTTACTTCTTTCTGGCAGGACCATGACCTTCTTGAATACTGTTTTTAAATATGATAAATTAACAATGACACACTGACTATTCAGTATTTGTGTGTCTCTTGGTGTACTGAAAAATACTGAATTTCATCCTCTCTCTACAGTACAATTATTTTATGTATCCTCTTCACTTGTGGGGTAAACAGCTTCCCTTTCGCCTTCCAAACTTGGTCTGGAAGCTGAGAGGAAACCCTTGAATTAGTGTCCTTAATAGAGGATCCTGGTTGCCAACCATGAAGTGGTCCTTCCCAGAATGGCAGACTGCCCTATTACCAGACCCTAAGGTTCATATCCTATCTCAGATGATTCTGTGGTAGAACGGTAACAAGCTGTGAAAATGCTGTTTATCTGAACTACAGAACTGAATTGCTTGAAATAAACATTTGTAGGACACATCTATTGAAGGAATTGGACATTTAGATGTTATGACATCCAACAAATGTGTGGGCAGGCACACATGCTCACTGCTATACACACTATCAAAGAGCAAGTCTTGTTAAGAGTAGGCAGATTGGTGCCCTCCAGATGATTTGGATCAGAACACCCACAATTCAAGAATGGTAATGGGCTATCCATTACAGGTTGACTGTTGCATAAGATACAATGGGAACTCTCAAGTAATGAGCTGTAATTGCCTCTGAGTGGTGAATGACCCCAGCATGACACATAACCCATATGAATACAACTTCTTATCCATCTAATAACAATGGAAGGAGAAACCCCATACCTCAAAAAAAAAAAAAAATGACAGATATTATCACGATTCCAACTTCCTAGAATCTTTGAAAAAATGACACCTATTGTTTTCCTAATATCCAAGTTGTGACATTCTTTCTCCAGGGTAGAAAAAAGGTGTCCAAAACATTTAGCCAACATACGAATAACTAGCATTTATGGGGATGGGGTGGCATATGGAAAATAGCTCCCATTTAATATAATTAGCAAGCTGTTATTCAGCACTTTAATTACTTTTGCCACCCCATACAACATTCCCTGTATCTGATTCTCCTCAATATGGGGATTGGTCAGAAGGGTTAAGGTGCCAGTCCACATGGACAGCAACTGTGTGGATCATGACCAGAAATAGCTAAACCAAGTGTTTGGTGAGAAGATGGGGAAGGTAGCAAATGTATTTCCCGACTTTTACTCTCTTGATATGAACCTTGAAGACCCAGAATCTGGTTATCTTCCATGTTGGCTAGGTGGTATATTTTTAGCTATGCTTGATCAAGCCCTTTGGGGAAACCATTGAGAGGGAGCAAAAGAAAATGCTGACATCACATCTTTCTTTTCCATGGTATCCTTCTGCTAAGATTGATTAGAAAGAGATCCCTGTGTATTGATAGTCAAATGTTTTCTATCTCCTCATTCTTGGCCCTGTTTGCTCTGCAGTCTTCAACTGAGAAACCACTAGCCCTCTCTGTGTACTGGCTAGGACATCAACTTCAGGAAACCACAGACAGCATAGGCAACTGGAAGGAATTATGGGAGTTGTAGTCAAAACAGCTGCAAGGCCAAGTACCACTCCATTCCTACTACAAATAGGAATACTCATGTAGTTCCAGCTTCCTGCTTCATAAAACTGCAACACCTTCAGAACTAGGCCCCAGATGCTAAACCAGTTGTTGGTTAACCAGCTATAGCACCAACTGTCCCCTTTTCAAATAGGATACTAACCGGCTGCCTGAATCAGCAGGTCTGTCATCAAAGGAAGCAACACCAAAGGTGATTGCTTCTTTGCGGAGAGGGTTAAGGGCAAGAACCAGCCACCTTATTTGGGAGGGAGGAAGTTGCGATTGTTTGTTTAAAACAAACTGTCCTGATGGCAAAAGAAAAGAAAATATGTCATTTGGAAAATATATGGGAGGAGAAACAGCTCATCAAGTAATCATTACAACAGTAACGGACAGAGAGAGAGATGGAGTGGGAAGACAGTACTATCACCAAGAGAGAAAAAGAGCCACAGTATGTTGGTTTTCTCCAAACCATACCCCCAATTCAGATAGTCTGGATAGTCTTAGGAACAGTTCCTGAGCCAAAAATGCTTCCGCTTGAGACCATATTGCTAAATGAGAAGACAGCCTTGATCCAGGACCTGATCCTGGCTTGGATTATGCTGACTTAGCTGGATGAAGCTTGGGAAAATTAATTTCTCCCAGCTCTGTCCACCCAGATTGTCTATTCATCAGCAGGCAAGGCCTGCAGGGCAGAAAGGAGAAGCTGTAGTGGTCTATCATGAGTCTATCTCTCACAGCAGCTGCCCTACCCCACAGCCTACTGGATCTGAATGTGTATATTTCACAATGGGTGACTGGGACAGAACAGGGGTTCTGTTCGTGTACCACACTGCTACTACTAGTCTCCCATCCTCAATTGGCTGAGTTGGTTTCAGTGGTGATGTCAGAATCCCCCCTTCCCAACTTATTGTGTTCAACATCTATGATCAGCAGCTCAAGACTTAATGTTTACCCATGATGACTGTGGGTCTGTCCCAAGTAATGCTACCCATGTCACAGAACAAACTCTGCACCTAATTTTCTCAGCTGGAAGGAGAGAGGAAGATCTGGATGTAGAGGAACTTTCCACAGCCATGGAAAGATTACTACCTGGTGGAGGTTAAACTTACTGGACTCAGAGTCTCCATAAGGGTGTGTGTGCAAAATTAATATGGCCCATCCCAGGAGGCTTATGGATTTGGATGGATTCCTTTGACTCTTGAGGAACTTTCTGTTGATTTGGCAAGTGATCCTGTTGAAGCCCTGTCTGATCTCTGGAACAGGGAACTGAATAGGGCAGTGAACACAATTGCTCCTAAGTGTCCCTCCCCTATAATGGAGACAATTGACTTGTGTGGTTTATAGGGAGCTGGTGGTGATGAAACAAGTGGAATGGAGACTAAACTGTCAATGGCAGAAAACTTGGATCAAGTCTGACCAAACATGGGCTACAGCCTGCAAAGACATCACGCTTCTCTGTGGGGTGTTGTCCGGTGGAGCTGTCTCTGGCAGTTATAGGTCTTTTACACTCTGCCTCAAAAGAATAAAATACAAAGTACTTGAGAACTCACTGTGAAGAATTTGCAAGATACCATGCAGATAAAATTGAATAAATCTGCTCTAACTTAAATTGCTACAGCTGATAGAGGTCCACCAGATATAACCTTGGCTCCTGCCTGTCTTGTATTCTTGGATACATTTCTATTTGTATAGCTTATGGATGTGGACAGCGTTCTTGGAGAAGTGAGAGCCAGCATGTATGTACTGGGCCCTTGCCCTTCCTGATTTTTAAAAGGAGCCAGAGGGGAACTGGCAGAGTAGAAAAGAGAGTAGTGCTGCTTGCTGAAAGAGACTGTGGTGCAGCTGTTACCAAAATAAATAAATAAATAAATAAAAGTCCTCTGTGAACCCCACTATATTAGAGAATCACAGCTCAGTCTCCAATATCCCTTTCTTGCACAAGGTTCTAGAGTGGGGCAAGGTGGCATGAGGCCACCAAACCCAAAAGTGCACCCCCCAAGCCTCTGCAAAGCAGAAAGACTTGTTGCTGTGCACATTCATTTCTGACTTATGGCAGCCCTAAGGCAAACCTATCATGGGGTTTTCTGGCAGTGATGTAGACTCGAGTCAATGGACTCAAATCAGACTTAAGTTGCTTCAGTGACTCGACTCAGACTTGATTCAGCCAGAAAGGATGCACTGAGTCGACTCGACTTGAGACTTGTATATTTTTAATGACTGACTTGCTGCTCTTGGTTCAGTAACATAACACATTCATCCAGAAACCTTGTGACTTTGAACAATGCCTTCATCTCTTTTTGCCTACTACTCACATGACAATCTCTCTCAAGCCCAAAGTGTGGGTGCATTTCTCAGAGGGGTTAGGCAATGGGCTTGGGGTCTGCTCAGCATCCTGTCCCCACTGCATATCAGAGGAGCCTTCTCAAATGTTTCCTAAGAGCAGAAGACAAGACTTACCCCCAGAGTGGAGGGTGCATTTCTCAGAGGGGAACAGCAAACGTGTTAGCCAACAAGCTTGAGGAAGAAGGATCCTTCCTTTTAAAGCTTTTGAATCTTCAATAATGGGGAGTAAGATGGCAAAATTGCAAATGTGGAGAGCCAGCTCTGCTTAAATTGTTAAAACTGAATTTATTTCACTCTATCCAATAATTCTGGAATTTTGGTTGGGGTATACAATTGGCTTCCAGACTTGAGATCTGACTCGAGACTTGACTTGAAAGTATCTTCAAGGACTTGAGACTTGACTTGAGACTTGAAGGCAGAGATTTGAGACTTGAAGTAAAAGACTTAAATACATCACTGTTTTCTGGGGCTGAGTGTGAGATGTGCCCAAGGTTGCCCAGTGGGTTTCCATGGCTGAGTGAGAAATCGAATCCATGGCTGTCATCCAACACTCAAACCACTGCATCCCACTGGCTCTCCTACAATTCTTTAAACAGCTAATGCTTGATGTGCCTTGGCCCAGACAAGTCCTGGCTTACTGAGACAATAAAATGTTAAGCACTCACTCCAGTCCCAGTTTAAAATCCCATCCCTTGCAAACACTGTCACTACCTTCTTCCCTTCACCTCATTTCAGTCGTCTTAAAATCTCCTCACAAACAGTGCCGCCTCTTCTACCCCCACCCACTCAAGTTCCAGATTAAAATCTCTGTTTCTTGTTTGTAAATGCTCTCACTACCTTCTTCAGTCTCTTCACTCACTCTAGTCCTGGCTTAAAATTAATCGCTCTATAAATGACTGGATTTATTTTAAACAATTAATTTTAAAAAAAATTGAAAAGATATAGCTCCCAAGTAGTCTCAAACTTCCAAATGTGGCCCACAGCCCTACTGCAGTTGCTCATAACTCTTCTAGTGTATGTCATGGCCTTCCACCTCCAGGGATTCTTTTTTTTTTCCTTTCAAATCAAAAGAAACTAAATTAATATCAATTTCACATATGTTTACAGTATTTGCATTTTACAAAGCATATATTTACAAATGATAAAATATATAAGTATTGTAATATAGACCCTTTCTCAAATTCTTATATTCAATGACATATCTAATTTAGGGTCTAACATAACCCTTCCCTTGTCTGACAGGACCAGGGATTCTTAAATAAAACAGATTATCTAGATCAGTGGTTCTCAACCTTCCTAATGCCACGACCCTTTAACACAGTTCCTCATGTTGTGGTGACCCCCAACCATAAAATTATTTATTGATTATTTACAATGCCTCCCCCCCCCCCAGCAAAGGCCGTCTCGCCGGCCAGGAATGGGGGGGCAGGCAGGGAGGGAAAGAGGAGCCGTACGTCTCCCCTGGGAAAAAACTCCAAGAACCCCCCTGGGCTCTGCTTCTGCTTCGTTCTCATTTCCGCTGGGGAGGCAGTGTGGGAAAAGTTTCCAGAGTGTCGACCCTGGCCGGGGGGAGGAATTCCAGAGCCTTTGTCTTTTGCGCCAGGCGCAGCTCGGCCCCCCCAAAAAGCGCTGCCTCGCAGCCCCCTGGCCCTTCCGCAGCACCCCCCTCCATGGCGAGTGAGGCAGAGGCCGTGGAGAGGAGGGGGCCTGCCCCCTGTGCTGCCGCTGCCCCCCCAAGCAGGCCCGTCAGACTGGAGGTTCTCCAGGTAGCAGAGAAGGGGAGCGATTTCAGTCCCTTCTGAACAGGGGGCAGGAGGACGCGAGCGCATGGCTCGTGCTTGCGCACCACCACCCCTGGGCCTTTTCTGCACATTACCTTATCGCAGAGGTGGGGGGTGCTGTTCACACATGCAGGTTCTTGCACGAGGCACTCTCTTTGCTGCTCCTTCGTCCCACAGTCGGCTTCCTGGTCACGCAACCAACCTGCCCCTTCCTCCCCCAGTGCAGCCTACAGCTCCCAGGCTGCACTGCGGAAGGAAGGGGCAGGGTGGTCACGCGACCAGGAAGCCAGCTGTGGGATGAAGGAGCAGCGAAGAGAGCGCCTTGCGCAAGAACCTGCTTGCGTAAACGGCACCCTCCATCTCCGTGATAAGGTAACATGCGGAAAAGGCCCAAGAGTGGTGGTGCACAAGCGTGAGCCACGCACTCGTGTCCTCCTGTTCCCTTTGGCGGGAGCGTGTGCAGCCGCACGTGCTCCCGCCAAAGGGGGCAGGAGGACGTGAGCACGTGGCTCGCACTTGCACACCACCACCAAGGAGGGAATGGAGCCTAAGACCATCGGAAATACGTATTTTCCTATGGTCTTAGGTGACCCCTGTGAAAGGGTCGTTCGACCCCCAAAGGGGTCACGACCAACAGGTTGAGAACTGCTGATCTAGATCCATTTCAGTCTAGGTTCAGGCCTGAATACAGAACAGAAATAGCTTTGGCCACCTTGTGACCTCAACAAGGAGAATATGTGCCTGCTAATTCTGCTGGACCATTCAGTGTCCTCCTCAACTGCCTCTCTCAGGTGGGGTTTGGGAACACTTTTTCACAGTGGTTCCAGTCCTTTTTGGAGGGGTGAATGCAGAAGGTGGTGGTGGAGAACTCCTGTTTGACACCATATCTGGTGACCCACCATGTCCCTCAGGTCTTTGTTCTGCTCCTTCATGTTGTTAGCATCTACATGACACTTTTAGCAAAGACTACCCTTAGTTTAAGGGTTCAGTGTCAGCAATATGCTGAAGACATGTGACTCTGCCTCTCCTCTACATCTAATTCCAAGGAAGCTGTTTTGGCACTGAACCAGTATCTGCTGTTAGTGATGTGCTGGATGAGGACAACCAAAAGAAGCTTAATCGAGACAAGACAGAGGAACCCCTGGTCAGTGAAAAGACAGATCAGAAGGCAGGAATACAGCCTGTGCTAGATAGGGTTACACTCACCCTGAAATCTCATGTTCACAATTTTGATGTCCTCTGAACTAAACCATGAGTATTGATGCTTGGGTTTCAGCAATGGCCAGGACTGCATTTGCACAGTTAAGACAAGTATGCCAGCTGTGTCCATTCCTAGAAATGTCAGATCAGGCTATGATAACACATGTTTTGACTAAAGTAGCCCCTCCACTTTCACTGGAGTTTGGGGTGCAGAACCCCCACAAAAATGGAGTAACTGCAAATAACTCCCCCACATCCTCCCTTTCCCATTTCCTTTTGGGTCTCCCACTCCTACTCCCTTGCCTTTTGCCCAGGCATGCATGCCTTCCTTCTCCATGCCCATACAAAAGGAAAGGGAATGGAAGGGAGGTGCACATGCTTCCCCCACCCCAATTCCCTTGCCTGCATGCACCTGCCTTCCTTCTCCTCATGTGGTGCTTCCCCCTTCCATGCAGTTTAGTTTTCTGTCACTTGCTGATCTAGGAATATCTGAGGTTGCTTTTCTACAAGACACTGAAACAGTTCTCATTTTGAAGTCAGGGTTCAAACTGATAAATAAGCATGTAGGATCAAACTGGGAGCCCTGACATCATACCTACTAGAGGACCTGTTCTATGAAGTATGACAAAGAACTTCCCAAACTGAAGACCTTCCTACCTCACAACCGTCAGAAAACTATATAGCTTATAATGGGGCATCCTAGTATTTTGAAAACATTTCCAGATCATATAAAACTTTCATGTTTTAGTAATTCAGGTTTGTACCCACCCACCTTGCTATCCTACTACTCTTTTCCCTTCATTGTACAGAATAATCTCTTGTTACCAACGAACTATCACAACAGTCATAGGGAGCTAAGGAAAACAGACATGTGCTTGGCCCCAACCTGCAGCTCCCTGGTATCTCTACAAGCATGCTTGCTTTCTTAAGCTATAGGTCCTCACATACATTAAGTGTCCATTCAGACTGCCACTTTCCTGTTGTATGCAAAATACTGTTCCCACTTGTGCTTACCAATGGCATGAGTAAACTGATGTTTACTAGAAATATGTTTGATCCTCTTGTCTAATTATTATCTGTGAACCCAACTAAGAACTCAAGAGGAAGTTTCTGCTTTACGGTCAAGCTGGTCAGACAAAGGAAGGGGCATTATCACATTGCTACATGCATGAACAATTGAATATTTATTCTGCTTCTGCCTTCATCACTCTGTACTGGCCCTGATTCACACAGATCATTCCACCTATCCAAACCAGCACCACATGCAGTTTACTATTATGGCTCATTTCAAGTCTGCACCCTTCTGGGGAAGCAAGCCAGTTAAACCTGACAGTGCTAGACTGCACAGAATGAACTGGAAGGGTACTCTCTTGAAGTGCCCCATGTCCTATACATATTATTTATTTTCTGATACAAAGACAAAAATTGGTACTCTTTGTGTCAGTTGTGAAATTGCAATTGTGTATGTGTATCTGTACCCTCTCTCTCAGCAAAAAAAAAAAAAAAAACACCCTGGAAACTACAATTGGAGAAAGGATCTGAAAAGTAATGTTTCCAGTACACGATGACAACTCATTTCTGATACTTGTACTTCATCCCAGGGTATCTCTGTCCAGATACCAAAAAAAAACATTGTAAGGAGGAGCATGCTTCCAAATTTAGAGAGACATAAACTCCACATCCTACAAATATAAATGACATGGCCATGAAGAAGGATGAGTTTCCATGCTTCTCATATTAGGATATAAATATCTGTAATCTACTTCTCTGACAAGCTAGCTTTTGATATGTACAAAGAAATTTATTGAGAATAGTGGAATTGGCTTTTATTTCTTCCCGAGCCAATTTTATGAGCTGTTGTCTGAAGTGCCAAGCAGAGTTGCCCTAGGCCTTGTCTTCATTAGCCAACTTGGCCTTGGACACATTTTTTCCCACTGTGGTAAACTTTTCTACAAAGATCCCAAAGCTCTCATTTTTGTGTTAGGACTTCAGGGTAAAAACATCATTAGACTTTACATTTGGAGAAACATCCAGGCTTGTTGGTTCACGGTTTTTGTTGTGAACATATTATGCTTCCTACTTAGATTTTCCCCCCTCCATTATCTCCACAGAACTGGCACTATATCAAAGCAGATATATACAACAGCTTGTGTTCATCAGTATGTTTGTATGCTCCTTTATCTGTGTCTTTCTTAAGCTTATATCACGTGCACTGTTGATTGATATATTACTGGACGTGCCCGGATACCTCCAACTGCATTTTTATATTTGTGTGTGATTCTACCCAGGTACCTAGGTGTACACTTCAACCGTTAGTAAGATTTCTTGCTTCTCAGCAGCACCAGGAAAACAATACAGAGAGTTCCCCCTTACTATGGCTTTGCTTCACACAGAAACTATTTCATTATTAACCGCATTTTCATCCTACTGCTTTTTCAAAGAGCTTAGGCCAACATGTTTAGCTATTTACATAGTTCATCTTTACCACAATCCTCAGGGAAGTTAGAGTGAGAGATAGAAACTGACCCCAGAGTCTCCTATTCAGTTTGCACTAGTCCCAATGGGAGGGGCCAATGTAAACTGATCCTAACACCTGGACATCAGTCATAATGAATGGCACGACGCTCGTCTTTCAGTATTCTGTCTTGTGACCATTCTAGACCAAACCACACACATGTCAAAACACATCATCTGAACTTGCATGGTTGTTTTTTCAAGTGTAAGCAGCAGCTTCAAGGAATGGGGGATAAGAACTATGGTACACAGAGATATAGTACAATTGTCCTTCCACATTTGCTAGGATTAGGGGCACAAGACCCCCACAAAAGTGGGAAAATTGCAAATTTCAAAGTGTGTGGCAGGAAAAGGGGCCAAGGCATGACAATTAGAATCGGCACCCAAGGTCATAACTAAGTCAGGGAAAGGGAGTGTGTTGGCACAGTGGCTCTGTACTTGACCATCTCTCTCTTGACCATCTCCTTCCTTGAATGCGGGTGGGCATCAAGAGAGGGTTTGTGGTGGTGACAAATTGGGCTACAAGCTGTCCTTAGCTGGCCAGGCAGTGGCTGGTAGAGGGGGAGAAGGAATAGAGGTGGGTTTTTAAAGGGCTACATGACATGATCAAAGGTGCCAAGAGGGAAGTTTCCCCTGGAAAAGAAGTGCCTGAGGTTGGGGGGCAGGACTTGAAGAAATTCGCAAATAATCAAATCTGTGAAACTCAAACCTGCAAAGTGGTGCACCAACTGTATGATCCTTTTCTCAGTGGTCTTGGCAACAGCTACAAAACCACTATCTGGCTTGGGTAGAAGCCTCCACTGACCCACACTTATGAATTGTGGAATTCCATGTATATTGTGAGTTTGGCATCATGTGAAAGTTAGCTTTTCCCTTCTAACCAGATTCTCTCCCAACTGCAATCTATACTACATGTGGAATGAAAGCATCTTCTGGCCTTCTAAATGTTTTTTGGGCTACAGCAGCACCTGGGGGGCCATGGTTGCTGATCTCCTGCAATGTATGAAATATGTACACCGCTCTTGGAGGGAAGGGAAAGGAAAAGTAGTAATGACAGTACATTCTGACACATCCTGTTGGCCATTAAGAGTGGTAACACAACCCTGTTTCCTAGCACTTAGAGCTGTATCACATTTCAACTGCAAAAATGCTTTGCATATTGCATTTTTCAAATTAAAAAAATGTATGGACAAGACAAAACACATGTTTGCAAATACAGGTATTATGCATTACATCAGCTAGGAAACTAGGATCAGCAATAGTACCACTGAGAATTGTATGATTGGTGGCAAACAGATTTGCCTCTACATAATACATGAAGTAGCCCTAAGAGAAAATACTGAGCAAGTGGTGTGGAGTGGGACATCTGTGTCCCACTTCCAAAGCAAAGAGGATGTTTTTGCTGCTACAGTGAGAACTGGCTGTTTACACATCAGTAGCAGCTAAAGCTCACAGGGCCAGGCTGTTGAGGTTTAGAGGTTGAACATAAAATGCTGACAGCAAATGCCAGGAAAATCCCAGATTAATTTATCCAAATATTTTTAAACTGCCTCTGCTGCAAGTTGCCCCCCTAAGAATGGTCTCCTTGGCCAGTTGTTTTCCACTTTGTCTCACTCACTCTCTCTCACATAGAGAGCTTATTCCACCGTCCTCTAAAAGCTTCCTGCACAGCCTTTGATCCATAATAGTAGCTCTGAGTAGTGCTTAAACACCTAAACATTTCATTTCACTGGTGTAATTCACACACATGCAAATCTTATGTGACCTTAACAGGCTTTCCCTTCACCCCCATTAAGTCCCAACACCACCTACTCCCGATGGCAGAAGAAGAACTACAGCTGACAGGCAACAAGGCAAGGGGGATTTTTTTCTGAAGCTGACAACATCTCTGCACACGGTGCAGTTTCAGGAAGCTGCAATGGGTGAAGGTATGTTAGTATGCAGGGCCTGTTCAACCTCAAAGCTCCTGTGGCTTTAGCATATTAAAATTCCTGGCGGGGCTGAAAAAGCACAAAGTTCCTGGTGATTTCTCCCAAGAGAGGATTCTGCTGTTGGCAGACTATGGCATGCCTGGGGAGAGGTGGGAAGAAGGGAAAATAGGTTGCAGGTCTCATCTGTGCCAGTTATATAAGGCTAGGGCAGGGCGGATTTTTGTGGGCCCAGAGGCTGGGTTGAAGCACTTATGTTTTTATTTATCAGGATTTTGCCCCAGTTTCAGCATCTGTTAAGGGAAACAGACATTTTCTTCCTAGAAGAATGAATAAATAAGACAATGCAGGACATGGAGCAGATGTGGCCGCAAAGTAAGATTACAGGTTTAACCCAGACCAACCAAATTAACTTTGGATGGCCAGCAGCTGGGCAAAAATGGGCATCATAGGTTCAGGAGCATGTTAGAAGTTACATCAGTAAGACATGCCCATGATAGGCTCTCTTGTAAACTACCCAAGCAGAAGATTAGAATCAGAATTGATATATTGTTACCAATATATAATTCATGTTTTCAAAGAGATACAAGTAAACACACACATACCTCAGAAGCTTATAATCTGAATATCTATACATAGCATAGTGGAGGGGCCAAGATAAGGTATATATGCACTATAAAGACCACAGCATACTAGGTTAAAAAAAATAGTATCTTAATTTTTGAAGAATCATTTTTAAATGTAAAGCAGGTATTTCCAATTTTATAAATTTCTGCCCATTTAAAAATAGCCTTGTATAAAACTATCCTAATGTCATACAAATATTAAAGTATACATATTATTTCTTAAAATGGAACCATTACCTTCTATTAAAGCCCACTTTAGATGGAAAAAGAAGCAGCATGGTATAGTTGTGGGGAGGTTATATGTCTTAGCACAGCACAGGGCCGCATGTGGATATTTAGGCTATGCTAAGGTGATGTTGGATTAAAGCCACTGAGTGCATTTGCATGACACAACAAGCCAGGATTCTGTGGGAGAACTAGTTTGCCCATCAGAAGCAGCACTCTAGCTCAGTCACTTGTAGCAGGAAGGGCTAAACAAGCCATAGAGCTTTGCTCCAAATGTGCAATAAACATCTTCAGTTTGAAACTGTGTCACTAAGCAATTCCCACCTCCAATACATTCCCTTTCAACAAAGCAGAGAAAGCAAGATGACGACCAGTCATGGATCAAAGACCCAATGGCTTGTTTAGTGATTCTCATTTCCAGTACATGGCTTCCTTTGGATAAAACCAGCATCTTGATCAAATGTCAGGCAATGCCCCAACATTAACCACATCCAACATATATTTGGAGAGCCAAAGAAATGCAGCAGTTTGAGCATTGGGCTATGGTTCTGGAGACCAGGGTTCAAATCCCTGCTTGGCCATGGAAACCTACTGGTTGATCTTGGGCAAGTTACATTCTCTCAGCTTCAGAGGAAGTCAAAGGCAACCTCCACTAACAAATTTTGCCAAGAAAACCCCATAATAGGACCGCTATAAGTCGGAAATTACTTGAAGGCATATAACAGCAACATGTATTTACTATTGTTCAATTTATATTTAAACTGACAAATTATGTGCACATTTGTATTTTCCACATAATGGAAAAAGTTTCAGCCCTGCTTCTAGAACATCTTGTACACTCATCTTCAAGTGCATGTTGTTGTGTAGTGACCTTGCATATGGGCAGAAAGAACCAAATCCTTAATTTCACAGTAAGATACTCCTAGGAGGCAAGACTGCTTAGAAACACACTGGCTGGCACAGCTCCTGCAGTTGCTTCCCCACAGCATTCATCTACATTAATGTTAGGCCATCAGAACAGCATCAGAACAACACAATCCCTTCTGGAATCATATCTAGAATGTATTCCCTATTACCCCAAATGTACACAGTTTATTTCACAATGCCCATTTAACCTGGAACACAGGATGTTCTCACACACCAGATCAAAAATATTACCAATTGCAGAAATGGGGAAGTTGCATTTTTTTTAAAACTACAACACCCAGAATGTCACAGTGCCCATTCTGACTATGGAGTTCTGGCAGCTGTGGTCTAAAAATTTTTTCCAAGCTATGGTCAGTTTAGGCTAGTATCACAGTTTAGGCTAGTATAAAAATCAGGAATTCCCCAGTGCTAAGAAGAATGGCTTCTGGACAACCCAAGCTTCCACGTGTACCCTTGTTAAAGACAGTAGATCCACAAGTCACTCTCTTCTGCCCTCCAGTGGCTATTTTCCACACTGGCCCCTCTTTTAGAGGTTTCAAATTTTTTGTTTCACACTAATATAGGTATGAATTCAACAGGAATGTAAAACGGGTTCGCTGGTATCCAACTTCATGTTTCATTTCCCACTCTCAGCTATAAACTTTTTGACCCCACACTTCTATTATTTTAATGTACATAATCTCTCACTTGCACAAACTGCTTAGAGGACAAACATTTGTTTGATTAAAAAAACCCCTATATAGTCTATATTAACAAGGGCCTGAAAGAGAACAAGCTCTGTATATGCAGATTCATCTGACTCTACCTCCTAGAAAGAACTTGGGCGATAAGGACCCTACCGTTAGCTGCCTGCAATTTCTCCAAGTCTAGAAGATTCTCATATACTGTGTTATAACATATTTAGCAGCTATGGAAAAGTCTGTATCTTATATCAGTAAAAACTGTATTCTATCTGCGCAGGAAATTAATATATTGTCATGTCTTCAACGACACTTTTAGTAGTCTGTACCTCCCTTGCTTACCATTTTTTGCTCACCAAAAACATATATCTTTCAAGATGGGTGACCAGGAACCAACGGAAAATCTTAGAAAGCTATTGAGGAGCAAGGAGAGACTTTCTAATTCTTAATAATTCAACCTAATAATTGATCACTAGAATGAGGTACACACAAAATACCTCAGAGGAAGTCACCCAAAGAAACCTATGAAAACTTAGAGTTGTATTTCTATCCCCATGCAGCCCCCAAGGTCTTCTGATGAGTCAAAGAGGCAGCTTTCTACTCTGTTGTACAGCAATGCTGGAGGCAGAAACAATTATCTTGGAACCAAACTAGCTTCACCCCACAGGGTTGGGTGTTCTTAAAAGACAAAAAGCAGCTATAAAGGAGTGAGAATTAGGATAAAGAACATGCTTGGAGGAAAGTCTGCGGCCAACTCCAATGTTCCCATTTGCCCCATACAGCAAGACAAGCAATACCTACAAAAATATCTTGAAAGTATTGTGGGGGGGGGGAATATTAACATGGACAACTTCAATTAGGAAAATGGCACAGAAGGAAGCATAAGGCACATGACCTTCTCTGATCACTGTTATTTTGACATTAACTGTACATACACAGACATTCTCACACATAAGAACTCTAGCTGTTCTTAATATTTATTTGAAGCCAAGAAAGATCCTATTCATAGATCTTACTCTCCACACTAGTTTGGCCCATAGCCACTATCATTTCACTTCTTCCATGCCATCCTTGAATCTCTACACATTTTTATTGTCAAGTTGTACTTTTTATTTTTATTGCAGCTGTTGCTGGCTTCACAAGCAGTGCTTATGAGAGGTGAAATGCTAAACTGCTGGGAAATCAGTAGATCTCATAATATCTGACACTGCATACTGCAGGAATATGAACTAAAGGAGACTGCCTTGCAGCTGCTTGTCTTTGTCCAAGGCCAGACATAAACCCCGAAGATCACTTGGCACAAAACATTTCAGTTCCCAAGGAAATACCAGCAGGTCTACATTCAGCCAGAACATGGTATCAGGCATTATCAAAAACAAATGTGAAGCCCAGTCAAAAATTACCCTCAGCCAAAGGTACTTCTTCACAGGATTCAATATTGCTCAGTTGTGTTGGCCTCACAAATGCACATTCTTCTGTGAGAAAATAAAAATCTTCAGATTCGTGAACATTTATTTTAAAGCAACTATGAAGTACTTTGTTTTATCCACAGGTGGGTTACACTCTCTTACCTCTCAGTGCCAACAAGACTGCCATGCAGCTGCATTAACAGGAAGACTGTCCGCCCCCCTGTAACAGGAATAGAGCTGGGCAACTTGATTGGGTTGGGAGACTTTGGCCACCTTACAAGGGTCCAAACCTGTCCACTGCCAAGGCTGCCACCACTGCAGCTGGTGCTGCCCTGTTAAGAGGAGGGAGAATAAGAATGGGATTGATGGCACTGTTTTGGAAGCAGTAACAATTTAAGTTAGGGTTACCATACATCCTCTTTTTTCCAGGACTCTTTTTTCAGAGCTAAAATTACTGTACAGGCAGATTTTTAAACTGTCCTGATCTTCTTATAAGATCTAAACTGCGGAAAGTGGGTGATCAGCTGGCAGAACTTTGAGAAAGAAAACAGAGATTCAACTAGAGTGAAGAAGCCCCCCATGGGGGTTCCTGAGTGGCTCAGCAGCATCCAGCTGGATCAGAGCACCATCCTCCTCAAGTCTGAGGGTAAGCCTATCAGAGAGAAAAGATGGCAGAAGGGAGAAAAGCGTCCCACCACCATTGTTCGGATGGTACCTGGCCACAAGGAAGGCCTGCTTTGTCTATTGCACTGATTCAGCTGAAGAATGCAGATTCTTCTCACAAGTGCTCTAAGCATTTTAGCATATTCAAAATTAATGTCATCACAGCAATCTTTAGTTTGACATAGTCAGTTGGTAAATGTATCCTGCCTGTCCTTGCTTTTGAGGGGCTTTCAAAATATGGCAACCCTATTTCAGTGCATGTGATTTTGGTGACAGTAAAAGGGTAATTCAGCAGGGAGCATACAAGTACTGTAAGTCATGTTTTTCCTACCTCTGAACTTGAGACTTATGCTAGACTTCACAGAATCTGCTAAAAGGGTATCTTAGCTATGGCCAGGGCAACTTAACAAGACAGAGTTTAACTTCTTCACAGCTTCTGCTTGACCAACCAATGAAATTTTAAAATTGAACCAGTGCCACATTTCACTTCAATCTACTTGCCACCAAAGACCCAGACATTACAGACACAGCTCCAGATGGTCAGTTACCTGGAGCAGCATACATAGTCTGCGCCAGTTGTCACCATTTCAAACAAACATCTTAGTTTTCCATGCACATTTAAAACTGCCCTAAACAACGCAGGACTCTCAATAATGCATGAAGAAGGCCTCAGTTTAGCTCCAAAGTATGAATGTGCCTTCACAGACCATAATTCAGTGGTTCTTAACCTGGGGTCCAGGCACCCCTAGGGGTCCACAGAGCCCTCACAGGGGTCCATAAAGCCCTGCTGCTGGACACCAACAGCAGAAGCAGCAACAAGGACATGGCAGCAGATCTGTGCTCATGCCAAAACTGCTCCCTCATTTGAAAACGAGGGAGCAATTTTTGGCACCAAGCCCCTCCCTAGGTCATGTCCCTGACAAAACAGACAGATCAGCAGGTGTGTGTGCACACCCAAATAATGACTTTGGAAAGCAGGGTTTAGAATCCCAATTCAGCCATGGAAACCCACTGGGTGACCTCAAGCAAGTCACATTCTCTCAGCCTCAGAGATAAGCAAAGGCAACAAATCTTGCCAAGAAACCGCTGGTGATAGGTTTGACATAAGTCAGTTTTCAAAGGAGAGAGACATGATGGCTAGAAAGAACCTTCCCCTGTCAGCAACACTTTGTTGTATGCCTTCAAGTCACTCTGAGGCTGAGAGAATGTGACTTGCCCAAGGTCATCCATTGTCTGATTGGGGATTTGAATCCTCATCTCTAGAAGCCTTTAATAAATACATAAGTATTTTAATAATCTAAAATCAAGTCTTTGGGCTCCTAGCAACAAATTATATTTACAGGATGTCCCTGGTAAATAAAATAAGAACCCTGGTGTAATTAATCTAATCTCAGATTTGTTTTTCCTCAACCCATGGATAAAACATTGCCTCCACTTTTCACAAATATTGTGCATTCATCATGCTTTCCATCAGGGATGGTCCAGCCAAATGTTGTTGTACTGCAATCCCACATTGTTTATAGCATGGTTGGACTACAGTGTTGAGGACAGAAGTCTCCAGGGAGGTCATACAAGATGTTCCAGGCAACCAAAATGAACTTAAGTTGCTTTTGATTTATCTTTATATCTGGATTATATTTGTTGTGTTTTTTGTGGAAGGAGGCTTACAGGATGGAAATAAGCTGAACTGCTCTATTTTCACAGAATCATAGAGTTGGAAGAAACCACAAGGCCCACTGTGTCCAGCCCCCTGCCTTGCAGGAATGACAGGTTCTGTCTGGGTATCATGGGGGTGGGGGGCTGCAAAAAAGAGAACCAAGATATGTACTTTCCCACCCACTGTCTATACCAGTGGAGTTGCTTCCCAACAAGATCTGGAGGGCCACACATTGTCCACCCCTGATTTACATATGCGACATGAAGGTCCTGCAAGGGGTGAGAGGAACTCAATAAAAAAAACAAAGTGAAATGGGTTTTATCCCATCCCTCTAGTATCATACTTCTCCCTGGCACAAAGAGAAAAGGGGGGGCGGGGCGGGAAAGTACAATATAGCTCACTATAAAAAAAATTGCAGTCACATCTTTCTTGAAAGAGTATGCTACAACAAAAGCCAAGCATGTGCTGTGCATACAGTATTGTTTTGCAGTACTGACAAAGCAAGTCAAATTTTGTCATTTTTACCTTAAGCCAGGAGTGTGAATCATGCAGCTTGCCAGACACTGATGGACTGCAACTCCCAACAACCTGAGCCAGCGTGACCAAGAGTAAGGAACACAGGTATTTGCAGTTCAACAGCATCTGGAATGCTACATGATTCTCCACCTCTCCCTTAAGCATCGGGCTCTGTCCATCTCAAACTGAGCAGAATGGGGAGAAAAAGCACATGAAGCTTTCTCACTGATTGGCATGGGTGACTCATCTCTGGGTAGACAAGGTGTTCTGCCCTATGAATCAGACACCGTCCTTACCTCAAATCTTTTTTAAGTGTTCACTTAACACTGTGGAGCTACATAGGAGTGCAAGAGCAAAGCCAAAGTCTGCTAAAAGCACCATGACACTAACAAGTCTGAATGTTTGCTTTATTTTGTAAGGTCTCCTCTCCTACACCCCACCCATTTCAAGCAATGCTGACCATTTCATCTTTCACTAGGGCCCTTTTCGCAAAGTCATCTGGTGGGGATCCCGGCAGTGACTCTGCCAGAAGGAGTGCGCTCCTCTCCACACCAGCTGGCTCCCTGAGGAAGAGAGCACAATGGCCACGCCTCTTCCTTCCCCAGCACAGCCGGGTATTTCCCAGGAAGCACAGCCATCGCATTTCTGCGACTTCTGCAGGACAGGTAAGTGCAGGATGGTGGCACAATCACATGTCATGGATGGGGAAAACCTGTCAATGATTTCATCTGTGATCACGCCACCAGGAGACAGGAAAAGGACGGGACTGTAGCGATGTCATGCAGAAGCATTGTCACAGTCCTGTCCTCCTCCTGTCCCTACTGCAGAATGGGAGGGTGCTGCGGAAATGGCCTGGGTATTTTAAATGAATTCCACATTTCTCGTTATTTTATTTTATTTTGGCTTCAGCTTGTTTTCTAGGTTGATTTGTATTGCTTTTTTTCCATGCCAATGTTGTGTCCCTACTGGGGAAGGCATTTCAACCTACCACATATGTTGAGCAATGGAGATGTGCAGAAAAACAGGAGTGGGTATAATTAATTAGCAGATGGCTTTTAACTTAGAGCTTCATGCTGATATTGCCAATGAAATCATTTATTCTGGTTTTGTTTTTCTGTGTCAGCACAGAATTCCTCACTTGGGAATTACTCTCCCCACCCCACAGAGGAGATTCCCAGCAGACAGTATGCCACCTGATGCCAGCTGGCTAGCTCACTTCACTATCTTCCCCCATTCATTCCACCTTTGCATATACAACAGTATATGTTGGTACTTTCTTTTGGTCCTTGGTTTGCTAGCAACAACAACAGTGAAAGAGTGGCAATTTCACAGCAACAAGTACAGTACAGAAATGGCACTGTTAGGACACACGCATAGAAAGGGCATACCTTTCCTCTCCCTTACACAGAGCTATCTCAGTCTGTAACCCACAAGAGGTAGGATTTCACTCAACGCTACCTGCCAATATTGTTGAGGATAAAGTATGAGTCCCTCACCCAACACGATAGAATCCCGCACATCCTTCTTGCCAATGTGATTCTGGCAGTGGCCCAACTCCAAGCAGCATCTGTACTATATTTTCACTACCCCTAAAACCTATTATAATGAACAAGTCTGTTACCATGGAAACAATACAGTGACTCAGGACTTTGGGGCTGGCACTAAACATGACTGTCAATAGCAAGAGCTCTGGGAGATTTAGGATGCCAAAGGAACAAGAACGGAAGAGGCCCCTCTCCAGGCAAGCTGGCATGCACACCCCACAGTGTTATGTACAGAGCAGGGAACATGAGGACATACACATGGCTCAAGCCCATTCCAGAGTCACAATTCCAAATTCCTTCACCTGAAATTAGAGCTACTGCAGCATTTGGGAGTCACAACTGCAGCATGTTTACCAGAAGGCTGACACCAGAAATCACATACTCTGTAAGTCACAGTCAAGAAATCTGAATATACCCATTACCATATCCAAAGCTCCAACTCTACACCTGGAATATCTATAATACAACCCTGCCCATTATTACCTCCCATTCACCCACACACCTTCACTACACAACACTCCTGTTTACAGTAAACTTCCAACTGCTAGACCATTTGGGGTGCAGCACAAGCTTTTCAGACAAATGAAATAATGTATTCCCAAGCACCTGCAGACTGTGAATTTAAACCAGAGCATTTATCAAACAGGGAAAAAACTTAGTTTGGATAAACTGAAATGTACATCTATTCTGCAGAAAAGCTGATCCTAGAACCATGCTGTGTGTTTTTTAAAAACGGAGGAATAATTTATTTAACTTCCGACACTTTCTGTCTAAGGATCCCATTGTACTTTACTAAGTTGAGCATTATTATTTTATGGGCCTCCTAATCCTGGTGGCTCATCAGGAGAGCTAGCCACATTTCTTTTATCACCTAAGTCATCTTCTCAACCATTTGGTGAAGCAAGTCACTACGTGCCCACTGGGTTAATGGGGAGTAGAAGCTGGTAAAACAAACTTCTTATACCACCTCAGCATTTAAGGAGGACACTGACAAGCTAGAGTACATCCAGAGAAGAACAAACAGGATGGTGAGGAGTTTGGAAACCAACCCCTACAAGGAACTATTAAAAGAGCTGGGTATATTTAGCCAAGGGCCTCAAACCCTAAAGGTACCCAATACCATCTGACCTAAGCAGAGTCAGCCCTGGCTAGTACTAGATGGGAGACCACCAACGCATAGCAGGTGCTACTGGCTGTATTTCAGAGAAGGGAAGTGGTAAAACCACCTCTTAGTATTCCTTGCCTAAGAAAACCCAATCTGAAGGGATATACATACACATTTATTTAGTCTGGAGAACAGAAAATTGAAGGGAAACATAAATATGAACTTTATACAGGGTTCAATGTAGTAGACAGAAAAGAGGACAGGGCTAGAAACAATTGATGGAAATTGCTGAGAAATAAATTTCAGATGAACAGCAGGGTAAATGCCCTAACCATGACAGTGGAGCAGACTATGCTAGAGAGTGGTGGGGATTTTCTTCATTAGAGATATTTAATCAGATAACAGAGATATTATAGCAGTACCTTATATAGCAAAGACTGCATTATGCTAGATTAATGATAGGGAACCTTTGCTGTATTTTGCAGTTCAACCCCACTGAAAGCGTCAGCAGGTGCAGCCAATGGTAAGGGATCATAGGAGTTGTAGTCCAAAATACCTGGTAGACCAAATTTAGGCTAAATGTTTTCCAAAGTTATGTCCAACTATATGAGTCTACAAATCCCCACTGATGAGGTAAGACTTTAGTTTTGTATTTCTCAGGATCATCATCATTTGGTGTTTTCTCCCCACTAGGCCTTTGGGCCATGCTCTTCTCCATCATGCCATTATTTTCAAAACAGGTCTTAACTGAGCCAAGGCTCAGCCCCAAAACTGAGGATGTACACATTTAGTACTTATAAGAATCTGTAATTTCAATAGTTTTCAATAGTCCTACTCCATGAGAACATACGAACTTCAGTGAAACTGTCAATGATATTGAAAACTTCTATGCCGTCTATGCAAAGAAAGCAAAACAAAACTAAAACACTATATCTGTTTTTTTCTTCTTTTTTTACACAGTAATATAATTTTTGAACAGAAATCTTGTTCTCTGTGCAAAACCCACCATTTTTGTGCAAGTACAGATATATCTGTACAGATTACACTGTTGGATATGCAGAAAATGAGTTTTCAATGCAAAATAAGAACATGAAAGTGTATGTTTTACAGCAAACAAATGTTTAAAAAAAATGATAAAGAAGTTTAAAGAATCTTGCTACCATTCTGCATTTTCTTGGCAGGATGTCTTGATATTTGAGACATGCTTTTTTCACTAAGTATAACAAAACATACAAATATCCTTTACGTTGCTGACAAGAACACATAGGACACAATAAAATAGAACAGAAGGCACAGGATCCATTTGCAACATGGGTAGGGACACATGTGCTGCTAGCCTCTGCTGTAGTATTTGTACAAGTACTAGAGTCACATGAATAAACTAATCATGTATGTGTTTCCAAAGGCTTGGAAAACTTAGGTTTTGGACTGCAACTCCCAGAGTCCCCTAGCCATTCTGGGAGCTGTCATTCTTAAGAAGTAACTTGTTATCTGATGTTATTCTTCCTTTCCCACTAGTATTCAGATGGGACTCACAACAGTGAGAATGTGAACATATAAACTGAATTAATTTAGAGCTTCCTGGTTTTGCATTGGATTGTGACAGTTTAAGAAAATTTGCCACCCAAAGTAAAGAACAAGATAGTGCCCCTTCCTATCCTCTGTGACAAAAGCTGACTGGACTGGTCTTCTCTTTTTCCTTTTTCAGCACTGGAAATATCAGGGTGGTATTGAATCCATTCTTGGTTTTAGTGCAAACTTTTTAAAATAATTATTTAAGGTGCTGAATCACATTCCTAAAATACATTCAGCACCTTGGATAGGTCCTTTAAAGCTACAAAAATCTTGGAACAGATTTAACATGGGAAGCACCATAGCTAGTGTTGTTCTTTACCACACCTGAAGCCAGCAGGCTGGATATAGGAGCACAGGGCAGTCTAGCTCTCTTTTCCAATACCACAATGCTTCCTCTTCAGCATCTGTTACCTGAGACAACTGTCTCACTCAGTTTAATGTTTGAGCTAGCCCTGGACTATGCCATGATGTAGATTATTAACCAATTTCCATAAGAAACGTTGTTTAGAAATTACAGACTTGCTAGCAATTTTTCAAAGCAATGCTATCTTTACTTTGCAAAGACACACAGGAACCTGGAACAAGATGAGCCTATTCTGCCTAGATATATGTAAATAGACCACTATACTAATGGAAGCAGTTTCAATTCTGGATTTCAATGGAGGTTCATTTTTGCCAGATCTGTATCCACTGCTGTCAAAACCTGGAATCTGAATATAAGAACAGCAGATGGACAGTGAAACCACCCACACACTCAACTACTCATCATGTATAACTAGTATGTGTGACCCTTGCTGTATTAACAATCAGCTGTACACTGCCTATACATAAACTGCAAACTGTTGAATGAGGAATATGTACCAGTTGCTACTGTTATCATAGGTAAAAGCACTGTGCTGACATTTGTGCAGAGCCAGGAGAGGTTCTGCTGCCAGAGGAGAATGTTCCACACCACACTTTTCACAATAATAATTCATTTTACTTCTCCTTCTCTCCTTAGTTCTGATCTGCAACAGTGGTAAATGTCTATGTTATGTCCCCCCTACTTTTGTAAAAAAAAAAAAAAAAGTTAGTGGGAATTGCTTTTCTCTGCATTTACAAAACTCACTGCTGAAAAATAGTTTCTTGAAAAAAATATACAGAGT
This sequence comes from Ctenosaura bakeri, assembly GCA_948474755.1. Lineage (NCBI taxonomy): Eukaryota > Metazoa > Chordata > Lepidosauria > Squamata > Iguanidae > Ctenosaura > Ctenosaura bakeri. Next base: position 31,394 of record CAOLHI010004988.1, on the reverse strand, counting down.
CCCTTTCTCTCATCACTGAGTAGCAACAGCCATCTTCCATGTATGGGCTGGAATGTCGTGTGTGTGTGTGTGTGTGTGTGTGAGAGAGAGAGAGAGAGAGAGAGAGATGCCCACACCTCCAAATTGCTTGTCAATTTATGACAACCCCATGAATTTCACAGGGTTTTCTTAGGCAAGGCATACTCAGACATGGCTTTGCCATTTCCTTCCTCTTAAATATAGCCTGCAGCACCTGCTATTCCTTGGCAATCTTCCACACAAGTACTAACCAGGGCTGACCCTGCTTAGCTTCCAAGATCAGATGAGATCTGGTGCTTTTAGGGTATTTAGGCCTGGTATTCAGGATCTGTCTCAATTATTTCCAGGCATACTTAAAATCCAGAAACTTTCACTTTGGACATCATGAGAAAAGAGACATCCTAGAGATCAGCAGGATCTTGTGGCAATGCTATCTGTCCAAACAGTCAACCAGGCTCTGTCTTTCTTTCCCGTTACTTCCCCACCCAATTGTTTCCCCTAGCAGGCAGGCAAGCAGGCACTCCAGTAGCAGACACGAATTTGTTGTTTGCACAAACAAACAAACCCTACTAGCAGTGAACAAGTGTGGCTTTGCTGCTTGCGTTAACTGCCCTGGCTGAATGTTTCTTGAAATGAAATGCTGTTGCCTTACAGACAGCAAGAAACATCAAGACTTAAGGACATAGTTTTATTCTCTGCCTAGCCAAGATACCACAGGACAGGACAGAGCTACTCAAGACTGTTGTTGCAAAGCACTGTTGTCCAATGTGGGGAAGGAATCTAATGTGGAAAATTCTGTGTTGAAAAAAGCCCAAAGACTTGTTCATAGGCACTATGATGTGGCAAAATCTGTCAGCATGACTGGAACCAAATTCACTTAGTAAGTAAATAAATAGCATTTGACAAACAGGATAACCTCAGACAGCTCTAAGAAATTAAGAATGTTGTCAATAACTAGCTTTGCGCTCTCTCTCTCTCTCTCTCTCGCTCTCAGTCTCTCTTCTTTCTTGACACGTGTCTTCAGCAATTACTTTTATATATCGGTTAGGATAATTCTGAGATGAAGGAGAGGACATGTGGTGGGAGCGTTTGACTTTAAAAATAGTTAAAACACTGATTAATGTCAAGATAGGAAGTGGAGTTGATTCCACTGTTGTCAAAGAAATTGTGCCAGCCCCCATTTTTTGTGCCTAGTACAAGTAAATCTGCTGAAAAGTTCAAATCCCAGCAAGTAAACTTAAATCCTCACATCTCAAAGGTAGTAACATACAGATTAATTCTACTGCATCTGACTATTATAGCTCAGGCTGACCTTCAGTGAGTCCTGCTTGTCACTAAACATCTTTCCTTACTATCTTAGGGTGCATTCTTCAGTGATGTTACCATTTCCAACTTCTGTCTTCGAAATAGCTGCTTTTCTATCTGGCCTGTAAACTGCTCTGGTAGCAAGATATGAGTATGCCCCCTGCCATTTTCTTGTATAACTTATGATTCTGGGGACCTTCATATTCATAATGTATATGTAATTAAATTAAATCCATCCTCTCTTCTACTCCCTCTTTAACTTAAATAGGACAGGGAGTTGTTTATTTTAGTTAGTTCAAGTATTTCAACCCAGCAGACGTCTGAGGGGGAGGGAAATTATTCAAAGATTGGAACATGTTCCTTAGGAAAATTAGTTGTGAGAAAGAGGAACTATAGTGGGGGCTGGGAGAGATGCCAAATAAGGGAAAGGAAGGCGAAACGGTAGGAATATATTTGATGATACATTTGTCCCTCTGTCTGAGAAGGAGGGGGTGGGGAATGGTTGGGATTACAGGGAGGAAGGAAATGTCTTGGTTTGGAGCTGCAAGTGGTTCGGTGTGTCCATCCTTGGTTTTCCATTTGAAAAGTAAAATGTGGGAAGCAGTGAAAACATGTGCACATTTTTGGAATGTGCAATGGCTGAGATGGCATTGGAAGGCTGAGATGTGTAAACAGCAGTGTTACTTTACAGCATTTTCCCAGAAGTATGTCTCAGAATCCTATCTTTTTATTCACACCATACTAAAGTACCATTGAGTTTTAGTTGCTGGCTTTTCTCAATAAACATTTCCCAGAATATAAGAATGAAAAAAGCCTAACAATGATGGGATTCTGGAGCAATCACACAGCACAAATCACATGTTTGCCAAGCTGAAGAATGCAGGGACAGATTTGCAAAGGAAGGATTAGTGGGTGGCCAGAGTCTTAAACCTCTTGCACTTGATAGTTCTTCCCTGAAATGGCTTCTCAACCATTTTTATCTTCCACAGTTGGGATCCAAAGTAAGAAGAGAATTCAGCATGTTACTGCAGAAAAATTTGAAGGAGGGAATCTGCAGTTGTCTTGTACAAAAGCTTTCAGTCCCTACTGTTCCATACAAAGAGAAAACGGGGCAGAGTACTGAATGCATCCCTTCTTTAACCTCTAGGTGATGTAATTGAGATATATTGTAACATCTCTGGAATGGCAACACTGGACATTTGACACAGGGGACTCTGACATAGCCCACAAATATCATAAATAAAATAAATACACTTGAGTAATTATTGGTAAAAGTCCGTTTCCTCCCATCCCCACATACACACATCATGTTCATCTTAGCTCTTGGGTTGAGGAATCAAATTCTTTAAGAAAATATAAGATGAACTATAGTGCTCTGGGGATTAAAAAGAGTCTGAAGCAGGACAATTTGAGCAATACTGCATCAGTCTCCATCCTCTGGAATTGGGCAGGCCACTTGTCTATAGATATATACAGGCTATAAAGAAGTAACTATTAAGAACCAGAAAGTGTTCTATGGGATGCAAGCATCATTTCATTCATACCTAAGTTTATCCCTCAAGAATGCAAACAATTTTCTATCACGACCATCAGCTTGTATCTTAATCCCCTCTTCCTCACACTCAATCTGCCTTGCACAGTTCTCTTTGATTTCTATCTTGGTTCCATATTTGCCATTACTGCTTATGTAGTATCACATAGTCTTTGCATCTACAGAAATACTTCTGGTGTTTCCTACCCCAAAAGCACACACAAACACCCAGTTATTTTCAATAGCTAGCAACAGCCAACTCTGAACAGGAATCTTTCTTCTGGCACACAAAAAGGCTGGTTGTTTCCAAACCACCAAATACCTTTAACACTACTGTCTCACACAGCTACTTAGGCCACTTCACTGCTAAGATGTGCTTTCATATGCAATTGGACTACTACAATGCACTGAATATGAGGCTGCCTCTGAAAACACGCCAGAAACTCCAGTTAACTCAGAATGTACCTGCAAGATCAGACACTAGGAATAGGCAATGGGAGTTCATCATCCCTCTGTTTTGTCATCTTCACTGTCTCTGAGTCCAGTTCATTTCCAAGTACAATTCTAGGTACTGCCTTCGACCAGTCACAGCCTGGGACCAGTGGTACCTGAAGAACAGCTTCTTTCCACCTCTACCTTCTGCAAGCTTGAGATCTTTCTAGAAGAGCCTTTTGTGTATGCACCTGCTAAACAAGGTGTGGCTATAAAAGGGCAAGCCTCTTTAGTGGTGACACCCTAGCTTTGGAATACCCTCCCCAGAAAGGTTCACTTGGCAACATTCTGAGTATCATTTCACTGCCAAGTGAAGATCTATTTTCATAAAACTTTTAATATATTTAACTCAAAGCTAGTTTTACTCTCTGTAACTATTTCCATACAGCAGTGGTTCTCAACCTGTGGGTCCCCAGATGTTCAAAAACTTCAGCTCCCAGAAGCCTTGAGCATTGACCATAGTGGCTGGGGCTTCTGGGAGCTGAAGTCCAAAAACATCTGGGGACCCACAGGTTGAGAACCACTGCCATACAGGCATGTTTGTATTAGTGTCATTCTTGTTATTGAATTTTGATTTTTTTAAGGACTATGCTCACAGTGGGAGGGAGGAACAATACACCACTTGCCTGTATTGCAGTGTAGCCTTTGCAGAATGTTTCCCCAAATCCAGATTCAAAGAAAGTGGTGAGACATCCAATCCACCTGAAACTGATTGGGGATCGGCTGGTTGCAGAGATAAATGCTGTAGCAGAAGAGGCATAGATTGGATGCTGTACACATCAAGGGAAATAGAATTTTGCATGAGACCTGTAACTGTGTAACTTGAAAAAATACAGTAAAATATTTCCTTATTTTATCATAAGCTTTCCTCAAGTTCAGTCCTTTAGCTGATCCCATTTTGCAGGCTGAGACTTGCCTTTTGGACATTGAGATAAAGAGTAACAAAACATTTCATTCAACAAATTGCCCATGAATCTCACACAATCACATTTCAAACGCTATTCAAATGCACCGGCAACGGTCATGCTAACAGGGGAAACGGGCCTCCTCCGAACAAATATTACAATCTAGTGATATAGCAATACCCACAAACACTGCTCCAGAATAAAGATGCCAGAGACCCCCAAACCTCAAAAATGACAACTTTCCTTTTGCTATCATTTCACAAACTTACTATCTGGAAAGGCACTTCATTCATCTCTGTGTTCCAGACTCCTCTTGGATACAAACATGCACCCATTCCAGAGAAGCTTTTGATTTCTGCCCCAGATAGGGGCAAACAAGATGGATAGATATTGCATTTTGTCTCTGCTTGTACTATTTGAAAGAAATTACTTTAAATAGTGAAGGATAATGATCTCCTCCCCTCCTTTTCATTCTTGGTTGGTGCTTCTTGCTAAAGTCTTGCTGGAAGACATATGTTTTGCTTCCTCCTGATACTTCAAAATTAAATCAGGGAGCTACTAGCACCATTTTTTTGGAAATGCAAATAAGGGAAATCCTACTCTACCAGGAGAAGATCTGAAGAGAGAGACTGGAAAACTGAAAGGACTGATTTAAGTGGAGAGTTTGGGGACTCCAGCTGTTATGATAATTACCTTGGAAAACAAATGGCAAAATAACAGGAAGCCCTCCAAAACCCCCACAGATGCCCACTGAAAGTGGGATCCGCCAGACTCTGCATTCCAGCCCAGATTTTGGACCATTGTTACCAGCCGTTTAGCTAGGGAAAGAATCCCTAAAGGACTCTGCATTGTGAATGCCCTTACCTGACCCATCCCATGCCACTGTCCCAGTGTGCTCAAATTCTGTTGGCCCCACCACAAGGCAGGCCAAATAATTTCTGCAAACCTTCCCCTTGTGATCAGAGTCTTCCTTTGGCACTAGCTTAACAAAACCTGTAATCTTCACATCTCTGAGCACAGAGACAGTCTTCTTCCCTACCATGCAGTCTTCTTCCCTACCATCCATCTGCCATACCTGTGGATCCACTCGCTAAACCTTCTGGTTGTCCCACATGTAAACTGTCTCACCCCTGTGCTTCATCTTATTTGATCTCTTCATGCTGACAGATGTGGTTATTCCCCCCCCAATGCAGGGAATCCACTCCTGAACAATCCTGAGTGGGAGTGCCATTGGGTGGTGAGAGAATTTCATGGACAAGTAACCTGTATTAAATTCGGAGACCTCCCTCACAGCCAGTTACATCAAATATGCATGTTAGTTTTATAGGTGCATACGCATGTGAGGACTAACCTTCACTAACCTCAGTGGGCTCTAGCCTAGACCAAGTGGGCTCTAGCCTACGAAGGCGCTTGCTACAATAAGGTCCGCTAAGTTATCGTAATGATGCCATACCGAACTCGCTTCCCGCAGCTTGCATTTTAGGCTACTTGGAGGGTGCGCCCCGGATCGAAAAAGTAAATTTCCCATTTGCCTAATAACCCCAGACGGCAGAATCAAATCGCACTAACTGCTCCACTTATGCTAGGGCCATTTCCGCACGAGGCTGTTAGAGCGCTATGATTCCACTTTCAGCCTCCTCTGGAATCCTGGGGTTTGCAGTTTCGGGAGGGGCCGGCCGGCCCCTCCCGAAACTGCAAACCCCAGGATTCCAGAGGAGGCTGAAAGTGGAATCATAGCGCTCTAACAGCCTCGTGCGGAAATGTCCGTCATCTCTTACTTCAAACTGAGGGAGCGGGGGAGAGAAAAATTTAAGGCGGGGGTGGACTGCTCCCACTATCGGAGGACCTGCTGGCCTGAGAAATAACGTAGCGGGTGTCCCCTCGCCCCTGCCCTCCTCGCCCGGGTCAACAGGGGCTTCTTGCGACGATCCCCGTCACGTCGCGCCTTCCCCTTCCAACCAAGCTACCTTCGGAAACTGAGAGCCGCTCCAGGCGTCGCTGCGGCGGACCCCCGCCTCATCTCAGGGTCTTCAAGCCGGGGCTGCCGCTGCATCTCCCTTCTGTCCGCACCTCAGGCTCCCTCCGTCCCAGCGAGCGAGCGACGACGGCAAGGAGGGGGAAGAGAAGGACCATCACCCTCCCTCCGTCAATCTCCTCGGGGCTGAGCTCTCGCTCTCGCCAGCCCCCCTCGCACGACGCACGCGCGGCCAGCGAAGGAGGAGACCCACGCGCAGCTCCGGCGGCGGGGCTTGGGCTTGTCCTCCTACCCCCGCCGCGCGCGGCCCTGCGCGTGTGTATGTGGGAGAGGGAGAGGGAGAGGGAGAGAAGGGGCGCGCGCGCCTGCCCGCCTTCCTCTCTGCAGCGCCAGCCCTGAGCGAGCTGCCCCCGCTTCCTCCTTCCCCGCCGAGGTTTAGCGGAGGCTGCGAAGCGGGGCAGGCGAACAGGGCCAGCCGCGCCCTCTGGTTTGCGCTGCCCGTTCCCAAAGCCCTGGAAAAGCGCTTGGGTGGGTGGGTGGGTGGGCGGGTGAGGGAGGGAGGTGCTGCTCTCCCCTCTCCTCGTCGCCAGGCTTGGCGAGCTCGCCTCCCTTCCTTCCTCTGCTCGGGCTACGAGAAAGGCTAGTTGACCCCCAGGCTCTTCGGTCTCTTTGGGGCCGTCCCGCCGCCTGTGCCCGGCTGCCTGCCTTTTGGACGCCGGCCTGCCCGGCTGCCCGCCCGCCTTCCCGGGCGCGGGCGAGGGCTCCTCGTCGGCTGAGCGCGGGCTCTCTTCAAAGTGTTCAGCGGCAAGGAAACGGCAGGGGCGGCGGCAGGAGGACGGGGAGGCTTTCCTCCCGGAGCCAAATCTGCAGCAGGAGCAGCTGCCGGCCCCTCCCGCGCCCCATCGCCGGGGTCAGCGGCGGACGGCCGAGGCTCTGCCCCGCTTCGCTCCTCCTTAACCGGGCAAAGGGGACGCGTCCCGCTGGGCCCGGGTCCGCGGCAGCTCGGTTCCCCCTGGGCGGGAGGGATTTGGCGCGAGGAGCGGTGCGCCACAGCAGGTCCGCCTGAGGGAATTCGGGGGCATCGGCTCGGACCCCGGGCGCGCGCGAGCGGCTCCCGCTGCTCTTTCCGCCGCGCGCTGCCCAACCAGCGGACAACTTCGATGCTTCCAGATGGCCGGGCTGATGAGCTTCTCCCTTCTTAAAGGCGCCGCCGCCGCTGCCGCTCTAAAGAGGATGCTGCCGGAGTCGGCGAGGCGGGGGAGGGGGGGGTCGGGGCAGCCGGCGGTCCAAATAACGCCACGGCTCGTGCAGTTGTGATTGGGCGCTGTGCGGCGCTAGCCGGCTCTGAGAAGCGGCAGCGGCCCAAATTCATCCATAAATAAGAGAGAGCCGTTCTCCGGTACCACGTGGCTGCAAAGTTCTCCCAATTAGAGATGCCTCCAAACTCGGGAACTGGCCGCATTTCAGGCGTACAGTACATTCTGGTCAGGCCTTCTGGCAATTACGGCGGATATCCCCTTTGATGGTTTAAAAAGGGGCCAGAAACCCTCCTGTGATACCTAGCCTGACATCTGTAGTACCAGTCTGGGCCACGACATTATTAACTCATATTTGCATACCAGATCTTTGCCTGGATCAGTGGAAAAGTGCTAGGAAGTATTTGCCAGATATCAGATTATTGCAGACCAGAACTGAGGGTCTTCACTAATCCGTATCTTCAGGGTGTCTGGGTGGAACTGGAGTTCATTTAATTGGAGACTTGGGGGACCCAACACTTTCTCCCATTTGAAAGGCAATTCAATAATTTAGTGAGCAGGTGAGGATTCATTTTCTTCTCCCCTCCTGAGCCAGTCCTGCAAGATACTCAGTAGGCTGAGGAGACAAGACTGACTCCTCTCCAGCCCAGGGCATCCCCTGTTGTGACTTTAAAAAGGCCACCATTGTGCCTCAGGGCCCACATCTGAAACAGGGCCCCATCCATGGGATGAAAATCATAGTAGCCAAGACCTAGAGAAGAAAATACTTTTCCATGCTGCAGTCCATAAACTTTATGACATGAAGAAGCACTGTAAATGTGCCGTAAATCCTCTTTATCTTTCACCTCAGTGCCATTTATACATGTCTACTCAGGAGACCCATTGAATTCAATAGCGCTTAATTCCAAGTAAATGTGAGTAGGATTTTGGCCTTATCCAGGCAATCTATTAGAGCAGTTCAAGTTTTGCTGACAGGGTCTGGTAGACCAGTCTCCCCAACCTGGCACACTCCAGCTGTATTGGACTATAGATCCTCAACTCTCCAGCCACCATGCCTGTGGTTGTACCAGCTGCTGTGATGGGGTTTGTAGTCCAGCTCATTTGAAAGATGCCAGTTTGGAAGAAGCTGTTCTAAATGAATATTTACATATAAAAGGTCTGCTGGGTGAAAGACTATCTGTCGGCTTTAGAAATATCAGATCATTTTGTCTCTTAGGCCACTTCCGCACGAGACTGTTATAGCGCTATTATTCCACTTTCAACATCCTATGGAATTCTAGAGTTTGCAGTTTAGAGAAGGGCCTCAAAGATTTATTGCATACATCAATGAGAATGGCACCAATGGCAAAAGACCTGATGCTATAGGTAGTGTCACTGCGATAGGAGGAGTGGGTAAGTTCCCATCTCACCCCTCAGGTCCTAGCTTACAGAGTGCAGCATTTAAACATGTATACTGCATATCTTATCTGAAAGCTAGCATTCAAGACTTTGGCAAAATGTATCAACACCTGAGCAAATGAATGGACTCTTTTGCTGCTGTTTTAATGCGTACAGTACTCTGATATGTGTTGTTGTAAGTCCAGCCAGTCAAGACTGCTTCCTTCAGCAACAGGGTAGGCTCATCATAAACAGCTTGGCATATCCTGCCAATGGAAAGGGAGATAGAAAAGCATAGGTCAATCTGAGAATTAGAAGAGAAGAGAAGTAGAAGGGGGAAATCTAGAAAGAGACCCTGCTGTTATCAAGTTGGTAACATTCTTAACAGATTGCTACTACAGTTCAAGATTCTTTTTCCTTGTTCAGAGTCTCCAAAGAGGAATTAAATTAATCCAGGTCAAGTAAATAGTAAAAGACTGTTATCTTATATATAGCTGAACTTCCACAATATTTGCAAAGAAAATGTAATTCTCATTCTCCTCTTTTATATTTACCATATAAGAGTGCCACCTTTGTTCTTGCTGAATCAGATATCTTGTCTGATTGTTCAGTGGCCCTGAAGTGTGTTGGTTGGTTCACTTGGCTCAGAAACTGGACATCTTGAACCATTTTATGAAGTCATCTTTGATACCATTTAGTTCCAGATGAAAGGGTTAACTTTTCTCCTACATTACTGCCTCAGTCCACTGAGGGGAGCTGAGGGCTACAAATGCTTTAAAGAAAAGAAACATACACCAGGAGATCTAAGTGCAAATCTTTCCCATAATGCATAGTTTGCCCCTTGATTTTTTTCAAAATTTGAATCATAATAAGAATTTTAAATGAAGAGCACAGTCCTAAACATTGTTGATTTGGAATAGCAGTGGCAGGCTTTAAACCATGCACCAGCAAGGATTACTCAGAAGGCAGACTTAGAACATTTCCGCATGACACTCTTATAGTGCAATGATTCCACTTTCAACCTCCTATGGAATCCTCAGGCGGGCCTCTTCCGAAACCGCAAACCCCAGGATTCTATAGGAGGTTGAAAGTGGAATCATCATGCTAGAAGAGTGTCATGCAGAAATGGCCTTAATTATTATCTCTAGAGAGCTGTGGCTGCAAGCAAAGCTTACAAAAGGTTTTTCCTACCAGCTGAGTGGAGCAAAAGAAGTTTCCTTTCAGCCAGATTTTCTTATGTGTGTGAAGGCTTGTATGTCCCATAACAAGTCCCAGCATGGTATAGTAGTCTGAATGTTACACTAGGACTCTGCAAGACCAGGGTCCAAATCCCTGCTCAGCCATGGAAAACTGCTAGGTGACCTTGCGCAAATCATATTCTCTCAACCTCAGAGAAAGGCAGTGGGAGTAGTGATTTATAATCATGGTTTTATTCTTTTGGAACCTCGACCTGATCTCTTTTCCTGTTTCATACTTCTGGTTGGTTAGACCAGATAATGTATTTACAGAAGGCTTATTGGACCATTTTGTTAAACCTGTCTATAACTCAGTAAAATTTGTTACAATATTGCTTCTGGATCCAGTTTTCTTTATTCCATCACTCGCGCTAACAAATGAGTATACACTATATTGAAATCAAAGCAATCTACTTCTGAATATCTACATTTAATGATCAATATGTGAATGTGAAATAAGCTGTTTCTGTTTGGGAAGTTTTAACGTGGAAGGCAAAAGTTTTCTCTACAAAATCTACCTGTCCCTCACCCAGCTCTTGTTTTTTTTCTTGGTGCCACAGTACTGTCACATATAGTCAAGTACTGAAGAGTTTTCTATGGATAGCCCATAGCCCTAATTTCTTATTTATTTATTTATATTTTTTTATCTCAATATACACTTATTATTGGAATTATTATTCTAATGAAATGAAATACAAATATATACCAAATTCATCATAAAATATATGAATAAATCAAGAAACAATAATGTCTTCTTAACTATAAAGAAGTTCTAGTTTCTAATAAGCTGAAACATTATCACTTTAGCCCCTTCACAACTGACACAAAAGAAACATGTTTTCTCCTAGTTCAAGTGAATGGTAGTGACCCTGTTTGGTTCCAGGCCAGCTGCAATATAATAATAGGAGGGATCAGCTGGCTGTCCTAAATACTCCAGGGTGCCATGGAGCCCTAATTAATAAGTACTGAAATATATTAAGAGAATGCAGTCAAATCACTTTGGTCCACGTTGCTGCAGCATTATGGGAAATGCATTTGGGGCATTCTTAGGTTCTTTCCTCATAATTTCACTGTGTAAAAAAAAAACTGGGACACATAAGAGAGCAGATCTTTTCATGGCTTCAGGATAGTACATAATCTCTGGGTCATGCTGAAAAGTGACACAGTTCCTAAGAAACAGAGGGAGCTGCTGGAAACTGCCAATCATGAACTTATATTACAAGCTGTTAGGGATGGAACTGATATATGGTACAGAAGAACATCATTCCTTCACTCCAGTGATTTCCTTAATGCCAATTTGTTGAGTTTGGGTTGCCTGAAAAAGCATTACTAAAACTCCCGTTTTGTCATCATTTTGCACTGAGTGGGTATGCTAGAAATAATACTTCCTGCCGGAAGCACACTGGGTCTGTGATGTGATGTGCTCAGAATCTTCCCCTGCAGCTACTGTAAGAAGTCCTCCATGGGTGAGTTATATGGAAACAATAATTTTTTAAAAAAGTACTGGATGAGGCCACCTCCCACAAGGCTCTCAGTTCAATAAGAAAGTCAAGGGTTTAAGTTGAAGTTCAGTTATGTCAAATCTCCAAACAATTTACAATATATTGTCGGCTGAATTTCAAGGTGACCCAAGTCAGTAATCTAAAACCAGGAAGGATATTTCTCTCCAGGCATCTCCAAACAGTTCTCGTTTTCTCCCCAGTGAAATTAGAATCCCAGTTAGAATTCCTACTTAGGAATTCTGGTGATCAAGCAGGCTTACTTACTATCCCACAGAATGGAATGACCAGGTGTACAAAATTACTGCAAACCGTCAATCCATGAATCCTGGGGTTTTTTCAGTGTGATGTCCCTCCCCAAACTGGAACACTTATCCTTTTCTCCCCTGTGCATTAGAATGTGGGGCAGATATCTTTTGCCTTACTTGACTCACTCATATCTTAACAGTTAACAGTGAGGGTCCATTTACATTTCTGGATTCACTAATAGCAACATTCATTTTTATGGGCCCCATCTTGCTTAGTGTGTGTTTAATGTGAAGTCCAAAGGGTTAGAAGAAATTACAGCAATTATTATTTAACACAGCAGTTAGGACTACCCAAGCTTCCAGAGAAATATGTTACATAGTTAGAAATTCTCGTGATCAGGCAGGCTCAATTACTGTCCTATTTAATAAATAAAAAAATTACTGTCCTACTGAATGAAATGACCAGGTGTACAAAATTGCTGCAAACCTTCAATCCATGGTTCTACTTTTTTTTCCCTTTTTTTCCAGGTTGGAATACTTGAGTCCTAACTCCAGTCTCAGGTATTCCAGAGTGCCAAGAAAGGATTTCCCCGCTCTTTCTTCATGAAAAAGTTTCACATTACACAACTGGTCAATATAAGTCACTTTCATTTGATTTTGGGGGGAAAGCAACATCCTCAACCCCACAGCTTTGTTAAACAGTTTTGTGTCCCTGAAACAGGCAGGGGCTGAAAATTACTGTTCATAACTGTGTGGAGTTGGGTTTCTCTTCTATCCGTCTTTTATAGATTGTCTTGTTTTTTAAAGGTTCCCTTCTCTGTCTACAGGAACTGCTAATAATGCAGGTGCTCATGCTCTCATACCCTCCAACGGTCCTGATCTGGCATGGAAAATCCTGATTAATTCTCTGTTGTCCCACTTTTTCTGCTATTTTTAAAATGTCCTAGTTTCTCTCTCCCTCTGCCACTTTCCCCTTTTGCCTTCAGTTTATTTCCGTTGCTGCAAACTGAGTTAATTGTGCAAAAGTAGTTTGCAATGAGTAGAGATGAAATGAGAGGAGCAGCCAGAATCTTACCCTTCTCAGTAGGTTCAGTCAAAAACATTCTTGCAGCCTCTCCCAGCTTGTGTGTTCTTCTTCATTTATAATGCTTGCCATCCTGACCAGACTCTGATGTTGCTTGGCCAGACAAGTCCTAATTTCCATCTGTGAAGTGTTGGAGATTACATGCCCTATGAAACCATCACCAGAGTGATGGAGGATCTTTACTTGATCTGTCTTGTTTCTACAGCTCTCACTTATCCCCATACTCACTATCTTCCTGTCCTCACTTTTGCCTTATTTTCTGCTCCTGGAAGGGTCTGTAAGATAATTCCACTAGAGATTTTGAATCTTCATTGAGTGCTTGCAACATCCATACTTCTGGGGATTTCTGCTAGTGGCTACTAGCCCTTTCAGTTCTGTTCTTCAAATAAAAACATTAAAGGATACAGAGGTGGGGAAGGAATAGCAGTGTACAGTTGGCCCTCCATGTTCATGGGTTTGACTTTCACAGATCTGATTATCTGCAAGTTTCTCCACCTCCTGTCCCACCACCACCACCACCACCTCAAGCCCTTCTTTCCTGGAGGAACTTTCCCTCCTGGTGGCTCCAGTCAGGTTACACAGTCCTTTAACAACCCATATTTGGTCCTCATCCTCCTCTTCCTCCACCAGCCAGAACCTGGCCAGCTAAGGACTGCTCACAGACTGATTTCTCAGCACTGTGAACTCTCTCTTGATGTCCCTCCCCACACACACAAGGAAGGAGATGAAGGAGAGAGAGAAGACTTGGACTCTGGGTACTCTCTCCACCATACTTTGCCCCCCTTCCCACAAACATACTTATACATTTTTATATTTGTGGTTTTTCAACTTTTACTGGGGTCCTGCACCCTTGGTGAATGTGGAGAGCCAACTGTATAATAGTTTTATGAACAATCCAGAATGATGTTACTGCAGTTCCTAAGCCGCACTTGGAGTGATATCAGAGATCACTATGATATCAATAATTTGGCTTTCTTCCACCATCCCTCTCCACGTGTCTGCAAGGTCCCCCAGACAAGCTCACAGACAGGCATGGCCACTAATTACTGTAATATTCCAACACAATACAGGCTGGTCAGAAATAGCCGTCCCACTGCTTCAGGAGACCTCAAAGGCAAGTACTCTATTATGTATGTACGCTACTTACAAAGAACTCCCTGCCCCGAGCAGGAGGCTTGATTAGGAGAATCCTCATCTGTCAAGCACTCTGCGTTTGCATACTGTCTACTCCTTTGTCAATTTGGACTTAACTCAATCATGCTAAATTCTGACCTTTCAGAGGCTTTGTCTCCAGCCCAAAACTCATTGTTTTCCCCAAGTACAGACTAGCCTGTGGCTACATTTTCCCCTATAAAAACTCCTGACTTTGAGCACTTCTTTGGATTGCTTGGATCACCCCCGACTTCCATCCAGCCTTGCTGCCACTTTGCTCGGCAAGCCTTCCCCTCAGTCTCACATACTGAGACTCCATACCTCTGAACTTCTGCTGCAGACTACCGGGGCTTCAGGACAGGTGTAGTATCACCCAAACCAACAACTCCTCTCAAAAATTCCTCTATCCCACTCCAACCTTTATTTCTATAGGTATCTGTGTGAGTGTGTTGCATACACTGCTTGATTGTATTTTAATAAAACAACATTTATTATTTCAATTCTGTTTGCTCCTTGACTTGACCTGACTCCATAGACATTAGCTAAAAGCTCCGTTGCCCTGCCTCTCATATTGCTAGCTTCTGCTCTTGGCTAATTTCCCCAACTTACATAATTGAGAGTGCATTTAGGTGTCCCTCCCGGGACTCCCAGAAAACAGAGTAACAATGAAGTTGTTTTTGCTGTTTGCATTTTAAAAAATTGTGAATCAATGACTGCTTATTTATTTTGAACATTTTAATCCTGCCTTTTTTTGAAAAACAACTTCCAGACACCTAAAAAAATGCAGAAACAAGCTGAATTGCCTTGGGTCTTTCCTACAACACCATTCCCAGTAGATCCAGTTAACTTTATGACAAGTGGAATGGGCTTACTCTAAGGATGACTAAAACTAGTACTGAATTGTATGGATCTGCCACAACAGGAAACATACTGTGTGTGTGTGTTGTAAGTACATACAATAATATGTGAATAAGACCTGAAGAATGATTGTGTGACTTGAAGTTTGAGCCTTCAGGTCTGAGGTTCTGAACATGAACTCGTCATGAACACATTTGAGAATCTAATGAAAGTGCCCTCCTAAAAAAAAAACAAAATTGTGTATACAAATTTACTTTATTGCATTAGATATTTATTTCCTTTACATAAACTAGTTTGGAATTTAAAAAAAAAATACAATGCACAGTTTTATAAGATGAGAATTTTACTTCACAATTCACCATTACAGAAAAAAATTAAAAGCAAAAAGAAAATAATAAAAAACTGCACCCAGTTCATGGATGCCCAGAACCCCACCTAGGTTTCAAGTTATACTGCTTCACACACCTTGCTTCCCTCTCAATTTGTCATAATTATAGGTACATTACTGTAACCCACACTGAATCAAACATAAGAAATGCTTCATTTGCATATGTGTTACACTGATTCCTAATGCAGTTATTCTTCTTTTGCCCTCATTCTCTCCCTCTTTTTTTTTTAACTGAAAGGGACTATCTCATACTTTCATGGATAGATCACGTAGCATGGCAGCTGTTGTATGAGATATGGATTCTCTAACCATCTCTTCTAGGACCTCTTTCTTCAGTGCTAATTTTTGATGCCTGGAGTCTAAAAGTGGTACTAAAGGAACAGGTCTAAGTATAGGAAACTTTGTTTTAATGCTTAGGGCTGTATTGCCTCAGGGTTAATTTGTAAGGGACCATATGCTGGCAGGGTTTGGAACTAGAGTTCAAAGTTGTTGGAGCAAATCTCACTCTCTCTGTCCTCACCACACATACACACACACATACATACATACACACACGCTCTTCTCACTTTCTGTCTCTTTGTCTCTTCTTCCTTGCCTTCCAGGTTGATAAGGAAGGGCCAGACTGAGAGCTTAGAAACATTATTGTTGTACTACACCTCCCAGAATCTTCAAGTTGTATGATAATTGTAGTCCAAAAATGAACTTTTCTAAGATTAAAAGGATCACTTTCAAATGGTTCCCCATACCAGTCCATTCATTTCTACTTCTCATATCTGTTTTCCCTCTTCCTTGCTGAAGATGTGTACTGATCACTTATGAAGGGCTTCCACCTTCCACTGCTCTGCCCATTTTAGCTTTCTTTCTTTTTTATTTATTTCTCCATCTTACTCTCTTCCTCTCCTGTTCCCGTTCCTGCTGCCACACCTGGATGAAATTTGGGCAAGGATCTCATGCAGCCAGAGGTTGTTTACACCTGTCTTCTAGCTTCAGAAACCAACAGAAATGCTGTTTCCTCTTGCCCGCAGAGGCACTATGGATGGTAGACTGGGCTGAGAAACAAATAACAGCAGCTACCAAGAAGCTAGTGGCATGGTGCAGAGTACTCTCAGAGATCTTAGACATGATTTTGCATACTGTTTGAGTACCAGACTAAAAGCTGTAAAAAATCTGGCCTAAAGCTGTTTAGCCTTTGGAACTTCTTCCCACTCTCTATCCACAGGTAGGCAAAGACCTTTAACTGTTGACTGGCCATTCTTTTAATTTGGGTGTTCTGTATTTTTATTATTGTTGTTATGTTTTAACTGTCATTTAATTAATTTAAATGAGTGGCCAATATTATGTACCAGCTACTTAGTTAAGTTTATAATAAACTAAGACCATTTCCACACTACACTCTTACAGCATGATTATTCCACTTTCAACATCCTATGGAATCCTGGGGTTTGCAGTTTCGGGAGTGGCCGACCTCTCCCAAAACTGCAAACCCCAGGATTCCATAGGATGTTGAAAGTGGAATAATCATGCACTATAAGAGTCTAGTGCGGAAATGGCCTAAGTAACCTCTTCTGACCGATCCTGCCTGGTGAACATCATTCAGTCATGCTCTGACTGGGGACAGACTGGACCTCCTTCTTCCCAGGCAACTGATGCCCGCTAAAGTGGGTAGGTGGCAATAGTGTCACCATTGTGACTAAACAGCAATCACGAACGTGAAACAGTTATGGATGAGCAAATCTAGGCAACTGTTCTGTATTTACAACTGCTGCTTAGGCATGTCGCCATGATTGTAATTCTCCCCACTCCCAACTTTAGCAGGCATCAGCTGCACAGGAAGAAGAACATTCATTCCACTCATGATTACAGCATGGGTGGATGATGTTCCATCAGGTTCCGGGGATAGAGGGTGAACAATCAGGCCCGGAAAGGTTACTTAAGTTAAGTATACTGTAAGCTAAGACAGAATACTGACCAATGCTTTTAATATAATTATTTTATTGTTTTTAACATTTTAATTATCCACTCTTTTGACTATATGTAAATTTAACCTTGGGTACCATATTGTAAGAAAGATGTCTACAAATAGAATACATAAAATCATAAAGTACTAGTTGAAAGGTTCTTAAAGGATAGAATGAAGCCTGGCTTGGATTCTTGAACTCCGACACTTCTGAGTGCACTCTAGAAATGGCACCTAGCATCTCAGGAAGGCCTGGCCCTGCCATTGGGTAGGGTGAGACAGCTGTCTCAGACAACAGATTTGGGGTATCGTGAAAGGGCACCCAACACTTGGATATTTAATTCTTTTATTACTATAATTTTTTTAAAAAATCCAGAGATGCGAGGGATGGGGAAAGGTATTGGTGAGATTTTTCTACCTCTTGTGCCAACATGGCTAGTTTTAAGCACTTTAATTATGCTGCTTGGCTCTGACAGCAACACATTTTGGGCCAGTCATTGAACATGCCGGGGCTTACAGGAGAAACACCTGCTGAGTTGACAAGGAAAGGGATGTTGTCTACACACTGGAGACAGCCCAACTGCCAGTCTTGAAGACCCATCCTATCTTGGCTAGGGAATTTGCAAAGTTATAGCCAGCATGAGTGTTTGGACTAGAACTCTACAAAACCAGGATTTGAATCCTCTCTCAAGGGATAACTTTGGGCAAGTCATAGTCTTTCAGCCTAAGGCCATTTCCACACTACACTGTTATGGTGCTATTATTCCACTTTCAATATCCTGTGGAATTCTGGGGTTTGTAGTTTACTGAAGCCAAAGAGCCCTCTGGCTGAGAATTCTAAATGCCCCGCTCCAAATTGCAAAGCTCAGGATTCCATAGGATGTTGAAAGTAGAATAATAGCACTATAACAGTGTAGTGCAGAAATGGCCTAAGAGGTAAGCACCCCCCATACATCATAGCAAGAAAATCCTATGACAGGGTCACCATAAGTCAGAATCAAATCACATAACAATAGCAAGCCCTCAAAATAGCTTTCCCCAAGATCCAATAGTGCAGCCTTGTAGATTGTTTTCTATCAACTGGTGCCTTAGTCCTTCTTGACTAATATGTAGCTTTCAAGAGAGGCCTTCCAACCAAAGGTCAATATTTGAAGTGTCTGCAACATTCAAGGACTGGGCTGTGACAGGCAACTTGAGAAAAAGAAAAAGAACAGTCAAGAAGAAATGACTTGTGGTTCTAATATAATTCAAATACTACAAAATTAATGAAAAGATCTTTCTGAATTTGTGACACGCACTGCAAAATTTAGGGTAAGGTACAAGCTCAGCATATACCACTGAGCATTTGGGAATATCTTTCTAATACATGCTTCTTACCTTGATGGAGAAATCACTCCTCCAACACGTCTTTGGCCTCAGGGTAAAAACTGTTTATTCTGGGACTCAGCTAACCTTGGTTGGTATAACCTTTGGAAAGACTAAAAGTGGTTAGCTGGGTTCACCTTGGCATTGGCATTGTGTAAAAGCTGATCAAGGTGAAGAAAACCAGATTGTTTACAAATGTGAAAAAGTACATCAACATGAGAGCAATAGTGTATTGTGGGTAACTGACCTGGTGTTTTCCACATCGTAGTTTAATATCCATAATGAATCACCATAAGAAATGCCATCCACAACTGAATGCTATTAATTCCACTAATAATTAGGGAGTTCCTTTGCTGGTACACATCATATAGGTAAAAGAAATGGCATTTCTGAAACTGAAGCATAACACATCTCTGATTCTCTAACCTACCAGACAAGAAAAGTCAACCTTAGGCAGGCAGTAGCTTTTTGTTTCTCTTGAAGCCTAGAATTACACTGTAAAAATTCATTTTGAAGATGACAGTGTTAGAGAACTAGATTGCCTGCTTCTGGACACAGATATTTGGGGTGCCATTTTAAAGGAAATGCCTCATCCCATGGCACTGCTGGTGATGCATGAGAGAATTTTATGAGATGACAGATCTGATAGCTTAAAGGTACCTGTCCTAAATGTTCTGACTCCTTTGTTCTTTCAGTATCTTTTGTCTAACGAAGACACTCAGCTTCGCTTCACCATGAAAATGATATCATCATCATCATCATCACCACCACCACCATCATAATCTTCCTATCATGAAAGTATATGACACAACTATGAATAAAAAGAAGAGGAAATTGCCCAAAGGAGACCACACTGGAAATGTAGGTGGTGGGAAGGAGGGAGGGAGAGAAGAGGTATATGTAACTGAAGTATGAATCTTAACCAATGAAACAAGATGTAGATATCTATGAATTTCATTTGGTGCATTTTCGCAGCACTTTGAAAAGTAGCATCTCCATATTCTGTTGTTGTTTAATATGAACTTACCAAAACTCATAAACTTCTTTCATAAGAATTCATAAATTCATAAGTGGGATGGAAGAACCTGAGTAGTGACCCGAAGGATAAAATTATTCCCTCTCATACCTCTTCCTGTACTTCTCTGGGTTGTTGGGCATCAGTGTTCCTGATCAAATTCCACCACCTGCTCTCAAGCATACCAAAACTGCAGGTTTCCATAATTGGTTAGTAACCTTCTTCCCAGACCAAACCCTCTTCCCAGAGATCAAAAGAGATACAGAGAGGATCAGATTATCAATGGCTCAGCTAGAGAAACTACTCCAGGTTCAGGGACCAGTCCTAAAGGCTTTTCTTCCCCAGTCATGTCCTGAATCTTCAGTTCTTTCTGATATCAGTGTTTGGGTTGAGCAATTTGGTAAAACAGCAAGGGATCAGGTGCTCGGTCTCACTGAGAGTTGATCACTATATTTGATTGACTGCTAGTTTGATTAATTTGATTTCTATGCCACTACTCACAGAATAGGTCACCCATTGCAGAAAGAGGCCCTGTTCCTGGAACTGCTCCACAGCCTCCAGTCACCTTCATCTAACATTGGAATGAGCGTGCACATGCACCTCGCTGCCACAATATTTTTCTCCTTTCCCTTTGGCTTCTCCAAAGTACAGCTCAAGATCTGCAGTGGAGGCTGCATTTACGTTGGCCTATGAAGTTAGAATTCTGTGAGTCTTCACTAGAAGAACACAAGTGTGTTCTTTCTTTCTTGTGTGTAGCTGCTATTATTCTACTTGCCTTACAATTAAGCCTTCCATTTTTATTTTTATTTTTGAACTTGAATTAGAATCCCAGAACTGTTGAACCATTTACTCAGCCACATGACGGATTCTGCTCACATGCTTAAATATTTGCCCAGGTTCCAAGCTTGAAAGCAGCGATAACAGGAAGGATGCAGATTGGCCATACTAAATGGTCTGATAAAAAGTACTTCTCTCCTCTGAAAGCAAGATTAATGCCCATCGGTCCCAAGTCCCTTCTGCTCAAAAAGAAAAGGAAAAATACAGGAATTGGCAATGACCCCTTCTGTGTAAATAACACACAGTCACCTTCCAGCCAGTTCTGCTTCAAAAGAAAGGGGTGGCATTGGACCTGATTGTCACAGGAACTAAAGCAGCAGAAAACCAAATGTAGAGCAGGATCTACAGATTTTCAGTAGATGTCCATAGGTTTTTGACTTTTAATAGTATTTTAAAAATCCAAATGAAACCACAGAGGGAGAATATCGGTTATAGCGCACATTGTGCTAATTACATGTCTCTCGACCTTAGTGTTCCTAATCTTTAGGAATCCTTATATCTGTTTATGCTGAGGATTGGCAGCAAGGTGCAGTAGGTGACTGGCTCCATCCCTGGTTCATTTAGCTCCACCTACCACCACCTCACTGTCTTTATTTTGCACTTCTTTGACTGGTGGACTTAGGAGTTCTAGAAAAATATAAATACATAAATTTTTCTGAAGCTCAAAGTCTGACCATGTGGGACTGATGCATGGGTTAGGCTAAATGATTCATAGCGAAAGTCAGGAATGAGAAGAGAGGGACTGAGGGCTGTCAGAATTGTTCACTGGGAGTCCTGCAGCGGTTTACTTACTCTGGGGATTGGTAATGGCAGCTACCTAGGTGGTACCTCCGGTATCCAAGAGTGGCCATTTGGATCAGAGGTCAAACTATGCCCCCATCTGACTGTCCCTGCATAGATGAGATGGAAGTGGGGTAAGAAATATGCAAGGAAATATTGGATACTTCTTTTCACACTGTCTGAAAAAGTATTTATTCTTACATAACCCCTGGATAAGCAAGCAGAAGTCACCAAAAGGTTTCTGGCCATAGAGGTTCTTCATTGGTGTCTGAAATCCAAGCCTAACAAAAAGCCAAGGTGGAGAATTCAGAAATCTGGGAAGATTTATAGTGACTAAATGTGATACAGCTGAAGAGAGAGGGCCAGGGGGAGGAAGTTACAGTACAAAGTTAGGATGGGCCAGAGTGATGAAGCACTCTAGAGAAAGAGAAGTTTGTACTAGATATGAAAAGGGACAAGGGACTTTTGCTCACTAGAAATTCAGGATGAGTATTGCACTGTTGAGGTGATGAGAAACTTTGAGATCTGTGTGATCATCAAATATATTGTAACAGAAACAGTGTTGTGTGATGTGAATAGTGAGTGAATTGATTAGTATCTTCTGTGTGAATTGATCGCTTGCTAATGGGCAAAGATGATCAGCTCATATGTCTTGAGCTAACTGGAGCTGCTTGCTCAGCTGATTTTTGAAGATTTCATAACTGTTAGTATCCTACATGCTTAGCTAAGAGTTGAAGAGAAATAGTTTGAAAAGGGAGTATAGCCAGCAAAGAAGACAGGCAGTTTTGGCAACTGGTTTGGAGTGAAGGAGCGAAGAACCATTCAGTAGATCAAGATAGGGCAAACTGCAATCCTCCAGATGTTGTTGAACTTCAGATCTCGTCACCCCCAAACCAGCAATGGCCAATCGTCAAGGAGGACAGAACATGGAACCCAACAAGGCCTGAAAGGCCGTGACATTAGTACAATTTGAGTGCTTCTCCATCTCTCTCTCCATCTTGTAGACTTATGAACAATATACATGTCAACCTACTTCTATTTTTAGTCATGCTGAGCTTCCAGGCTGGTCTCCCATATGCGTATCAGAAGCCCACTATGATAGACCAATTTTCCATTGAATTCTTTCCCCTCTCCATGCTTCCCCTTTCCCTCTAAGACTGGGAATAAGCCTGGGTGGCAGTGGAGCGGGAAGTGTCAGCTTGCATGGCAGAAGACTAAGCAGCTCCATCCTCCAATTAATAATTTCCTCCGGGAGAGTCTACTCCATCCCATATCACCAAACTTGCCAGTATAGGTGGAAGTTTTGCCTCTCACCAACTCTTAAGACTCATCTTCCTTATGCCCTCTAACATTTCACAAATGAAAACCAGGACAGGTGTGCCCAAACAACACCTGAGTATGGTCAAGATGGCAAAAGTTATTATTGAGGAAAAATGCACAATCAAGGAGATGCTGCAGCAGTTTGCTTTTGCCTACACCAACTGGGAGCAGCAAGATTCCACCCTCTTCTCCGATCCCTCTCCTGAGTTACTTTTGCCCTTTGAACTCAGGTTGCAGCAATTAAAGTAAGCTAAGGACAAAGGGTGAAGGTGGGAGGAGGAGAGAAAACCTCGTACATTTTTAAAGTAGCTGAAAAGGTAGGATGACAGAGAATTGACTGGGGTTGTCCCTGCCAAATCTGGACAGCTAGAGGATATGCTTCTTACCCACATGAACATTTCCATGAATATTTGTATAGTTCACACAGTAACCTCTAACTACAAACAGATTTCTCAGGCTGCCTGTTGCTTAATTTCAAGGTCCCTATGGGAGTCACCAAACAGAAGCAGGCTCAAGTTTATAGTGCTGAGGGAAGAGAAAGGAGCTCTTTATAGCCATGTAATCCTACCAAAAATTTGGGGCCTCATAACATCAAGCAGTATGGTGGCACAGTGGGTGTTTGTTGTGGGGCAGTGGGGGGAAATCAGGGAACAGGCAGCATGGCACTCTTACAAAATAATGCCACAGAAGGCAGCTGGCTTCTGAGCTAATGGTATCACTGTTGTTTTTGACACTGGAAACTAGCAGCAGAAACAAACAAGCAAGAAAAAAAAAACTCTAGAAGCAACAGACCCTATTTACCATAAGGCAAAGGAGAGTGTTCTGAGGACATGCTGTCTCTTTTTGTCCAATATGGTCCCAAGAGGCAGCATGGGTTTTAGAAAATAGCCACACATTTAGCAGCCTTTCCTTTCTTTGCACAAGTAAGCCTGGATTATTTCCTCCTAAACCAGTCCTTTGGATCTCATTCTCTTCTGATCTGTACCCTTCTGCAAATGTCATGCTCAGGTCCATCCACCCAAAGGCATCCATCTACACTCTTGCCACCATTTACAACTTGATTGCAGAGTTTCTGGTACTCAAGTGACAACCAAGGGCTTCCATGTCAGTGAGGCAGTGATCCACTTTAGGGTTTAGTCTGAACCTTTGAAAAAGGTTGACCATGGGCTGATCCCTAGGTTCAGCACTTTGGGTAGCTCCTTAGCTTGTACTAAAACTTAGAGAGGATCCACTGATCCCACTAAGATGAAAGCCACCAACTGTTATTACTGGTACTAGGAGAATTGCTGGACTGCCACTTGCTATAGAGGATAGAATACCCACAAAGCACTGAGACAGCTTGGGTACATTGGTGAAAAACAAAGAATCCAAGTAGTCCATGAGGAGAAGTAATCCAAACAAAAGATAAAAACAGAACACACAAATTTAAAGAAGCAACAACAAAAATAGAACTGAGTAAATGAGCACCACTATTATAAAAATGGCACAACCACAATATGAGCTTTCCAGATCTCCAGAGATCCTCATCAGATGAGTTAGAGAAGAACAGACAGAAGAGGACAGGAGAAGAATGACCTGGTAGAATGAGCATTGTGAGTCTCTCTAAAGCTGAAAGGTTGAAACTGCAGGCTCACTGAAGAGAAAAGGCATTAAAGTTTCAACACTCAGCTTGCTGAGATGCAAAGTTAGCGTTTCTCCATCTCCATCAGTTAGACCAGAGTGGCAATCATGTAGTCATCCAGATCCAGACAGCATGATAACCTCCCACCCAAACTAGAAAGTTTGCTGATACCCTGAGAAGTGCTCCATTGCCTTTGCCAAAGCCCACGGGTTCCTGAGATGGCTTAGATCAGAGGCACAGAGCAACATGACAGTCTCTGTAGCAGGAAAGCTGGAGAGTGCCTTTAGGTGATCCATTATAGCTTCCATTGGGTGACTTTCAGTCAGAGTTTCTCTGAGTTAGCGCCAGTTAGAAAATCCACTGGCACCTGTGCATGGTCTCTTTGCATGAGCAACCAACACATGTGAGTGGACCAAAGATTTTTAAAAACTTCTGTGACACAGACCCCTCCCTTTTATAAACAGAAAAACTACTATCTGAAGTATTTCACTTCACAGCAGAGAGTCAGTTATCTTGTGTAATTTGGGTTACATATTCATGTAGGAGCAACATTTGCTTTAGTATTGTTGGAATAGTTTCTCTTTCAGTATAACTAAACTGGTAGGATAGCTTGTGAGGGAACAAATAGAGAGAACTCCATGCAGAGGTATCATCTCAACCTCTAAGAGAATATGAATGAAATAGATACAGCTGTTGGAACTGCTCTATAGATCTGGTCTGTATTTTTCAATGTGATTATAGTCTTAATCCGTATGAATAGCATGCTCAGTTTCTGAGTGCCACTTGTTATGTAGCTCAAACAGTACCATCCACTCAGGGATGATGAAAACAAGCCAAGCAATAAAAGTATTAAACTCACAGCCAAAATGAATTAGATAACAAATTCAATCCAATCAATAATCAACTAACATTAAAACAATTTAAATGGCCAATTTGAAGATATGTTATTTTCATCCTCTTTCATAAGTGAGAGAGGGTACTGACTGCAACTCAGAAGCAAGTGTGCAACAGTGCCTCTACTCTGGGTTGTTGTCTGAACTTTAAAGGAACTTTCCAAGGTACCAAACCTTATTCTCCAAATATATTTAGTTCCTGATTTCTACTGCCTGGCATGTACTGGAAGCCTATTCACACTACACAATTATAGAGCTACATTCCACTGCCATGGCAACATCCCATGGAATCTTGTGATTGACATTTTAGGAAGAGGCATTTAGAAGTCTCAGCCAGAGTGTGCTAGTGCTTCCCCAAACTACAAACCCCAGAATTCCATAGGATGGAACCATGGTAGTTAAAGAGGAACCATAACACTATAATTGTCTAGTATGTACGAGCCCCTGGGTATTAATTCACAGAGGCTGAAAAGCTATGTCAAATCTGTCAGTTTTATGCTGCCAGAAGAAACCTTATTGGCTTTCTCCATCATCTGGACTGAAAGCTGCAATACAGTCCACAGCCATCTGTAGTGGTAGTGCTGTAGTGGCACAGAAATAAGGTCAGGAGTTCCCTGTGTTTGCAGACTTCCCCAGTTGGGTAGGAAGTGAAATGCCTGAATCCTGCTGCCAGAGCTTTCCAATAGTCAATTGGACAGGGTATGTTTAAATTACTATTTTTGTTAGTGAAATCCTTCCCCAGTCTTTCATATATTTCACAGACAGCTGTGACAATTTAAATTCAGGTGTGCCATTCTTAAATGGAATGAGAATGGTGTATTTTTGTACTCAACCCAAGTACAAAATGCCAAGATGAAAAAACGACCCTGAAAGTTAACCATGAAGATATCTTCTCCTGCTTAGAAATAAAAATAACAAACATGATGAAGTGATGGCAGTTACTCAGAACATGAGGTCAATGCATAAATTTGTTAGCTAGTTTTTAAATGTTAAGTTTCCTGAGAGATCACTTTGACTATGAAAATTGTGTCAAGTTTATGGCATGTTTTGAACATAAAAGGAAATTGTTTTACATATGAAAATCTTTACTACATGCTAGTTGGGCCAACATAAAGAAAAATGTATGTACTCTTGAAGACTTCGTTAGTCCAAATTGTTGACAATATACGGAAAGGGAGATATATTCAAATATTGTATTCTTTTCTCTTTTTCAAGATCTCATATGAAAACAAAGTTTATGTCTTATGTAACTAATTTTAATGTTAATGTTTGGTGTGTTTTTTCTTAATGTAAATTTTTCTCTGGAAATATAAAAATTGCAAAAAATAGTGCTGACACGCACATTGAAGAGGTGGATGTCATGTCCTATGTCGACTGTTAATTACAGACAGAGAAATTATTTCAAGATGGATTTTACAGATAAGCAGTTAATCCTATTGTATTATCATTCAAACCCTTGGAAACATTACTTTTCGCACTAAAATGCCCAGGATCCCCAGTCATCAAAGCCCTGGGGCAAGCCATTATTTCAAGACAGATGTGCAGCCACCTAGAGATTGACAGAAAACAAACTGGGAAATTGGGAAATTATGCAAGTTATACCTGAGGTTTCAGTATTTGTTTTCCCCCTGGTTTGATTTTGTTCCTTCCTGGCCTATTTTAAGAAGCCTATATTTTTTTTAAAAAAATTACCACACATATGAAACTTGCCTCTCCAAACATTTTCACCCTGTTCTGGCAGAGCGTGACTGAAGGTTCAGTCCTTCCATTCTAGTGAAGTTGTCCAGCCACTCACCATCAACCTGGAGGTTACTGAGGTTGGAACATCTTTTCCTTTGGCTGAGTCACAGGGACTGAGCTGTCGAAGCCCATGTCAATGCTTCCCTCTGTCAAACTTTCTTTATGGAACAATGAGGCCTTTCAGTGCACCCCAGAGCTGACACAATGACACTCTTTCGGTCTTTCTACCTAGTCTGACTGCCAATGGTAGTGTGTGTTCAAGACCAGACAGCATAAGGTAAACAGACTGTGGAATGAGCATCAGGAAACTCTGAGTAAGAAGGCAGCAAGATCAGCAGCTATTACACGTATTAGAAACTAAAGCTGACACCATGGTTTAAGTAAAGACCTTCCCACCCAAACCTACAACAGAAGAGGCAACCGGATTCCTGCCTCCTCAACCACCATAACTATCTGAATGGCCTATGGCCTTAGCATTTAAGCACACAAAGATGAGTGGTAAAAATAGGGTCCCTTTTTGGTCTCCTTCCACCAGCAAATGAAAACTTTCCTGCTCCAATAGGCTTTGGGGAATTGACTGCAATGGGCTCCAAATGATGTGCTGTTTTGTTGATTTTTATATTCTGCCTTTTTTTTATATTTTTAATCCAAAGTTTACAATCATAAAATAATCATAAAATCATATAGTTGTCTAATCTATTTTATATACAACATTTACTTAAAATTGCCCCCCTTCCCCAGTAAATCAAAACCCTTCTTCCTTATTGCACATTTCACCAAATTATATACGTGATAATCATCTTCTCATCAAAACTATTTTTCCACTTTAACAATTTTCTTTCCTACCCTTTCACCAAACTAATTTTAATACACATAAGTAAATCTTTATCACTTTATATTTTTCATTTTATATTTGTATTTACCTCATTTACTTTTTAATGTCTGTCCTTACTTTTAAAAAAGTCCAATACTAGTTTCCATTGTCTTTCAAACTGTTGAATTGAATTCTCATTTATCAAGTTCAATAGTTTTTTCATCTCCATCATCATGATTTTAGTTTTTCATTCTTCCATCGATGGTTTTATTTTACCTTTCCTTTTAATGATTTTTAAAATAACTTTAATTTTATAGATTTTTAATTTTTTTAAAAAAATAACTAGTACGTATTTTTCTGATGCCTTTGTATATCTTCAATCTGCATAGGTATCAAATTGCCTTGGATCTCACTATTGCGGGAAAGGCAGGATATAGATGAATAAAATAAAAACCAGTGTTGGGAAAGTTGCTATTTTGGATTACAGCTTCCAAAATTCCCAAGTCAGCATAGCTACTTTCATGTCTAGGGTAAAAATCACACTGCAAGTACCAGCAGAGTTTCCCACTGAAGCCCCTCCCATCTCCAAGTCCCACCCCCAGGATTAGAGGGATCTCTCTTCCTGCCTTTCCAGTTGATGTTCTCTACAGTTAGTGACAAAAACAGCTGGGCCTTTGCCACCAGGCAAATTGGTTTTGCAGTCCTTGTTAGCATCACGGCCAAGCATTGACAGGTGTCCAGTGGAATGAAAGAGTTCACTTGTATTAGTGCCCTTGCTTAATATCTTTTTGCATTTGCTTTGTAGTTTGAGGCTGGGAAGATATGAAGGCTGAGAATCAACTGGTGGGAGTTAACTTTCCCATTGCTAACCTTCTTGCACTGTTCTTGTTGCTATGAGAATGGTCAAGCTTGTGCACTATGATTTTCTTGGTTTGCTTCTGCACTATATAACCCACTATATATAGCCCATTTTCCCTTGGCCTCAGCCTAATGGGGACTGAATCTGATGTTGGCCAAGGGATAATCTGGAATTTATTTGTGGGCCTAATTCTAATATTGGCTATGAGGAGATGTTGGAACCCACCAGTGAAAGGTCTGGAATGTATTTCTTTTCTGCTGCATCACTTACCATCAATAAAGATTATGCTATAGCGGTAATGCATGACAGTATCCGGCATGAAAAGAACTGCTGGAGATGCTTGGAACTACACTCAGTTCCAGAGTGAGATATTCCTCTTAAGTAGGAGATTCCTGATACTCACATTAAATAAGTCCTATACAGTTGTCCCTTTCAACAGCAGGAGGGGGCTAAATGTCCCCCATGTGTTTGCCATCCCCACATCTCTTTCCTCTCTTCTCCACTTACTTCTCTCACACTCTTCTGTTGAGAATGTCTTTCCATCCCTCAGCCCCTCAAGGCATAACAGAGGAGGCTGCTCCCAGCTGTGCTAAGTCAGCTTTGTGAAAACCTGGCAGAGATCCTAGCATGAGCTGGAAGGAGCCGCCATTGTAGCCCCAGGGCTTCCCTGAAGGCCTGAAAGGGTCAAAAACAAGGTAGCATTTGCAATGCAGCTTCCCTTCGCTTCCCTCTTGGTAAAAACAGTTGTTGCTTTGTAGATTCAAGACAAAACAAGATGAAGAACAGCAACACATCTTGCTATACCAGTGGTTCATTCATGTTTGAGGGATTACTCAAGGTGGGCTACTGTGGCTACCGTGGCCCTCCAAATGTTGTTGGATTCCAATTCCAATGATCTTTCATTTTTGGTAATCCTGACTAGGGCTGACGGGAGTTGCAGGTCATACATATATAAAGAGCCACAGCTGCCCACTGCTCGCAAAGATCTCATACACTCCAACATTTCACAGGTGGAAACTGGGACACGTGTGGCCAAGCAACATCAGAGTGTGCTCAAGATAGCAAAAGTAATTAATGAGAAAGAACACACAAGCTGGGCAGAATTTTGCTTTTGCTGGCATCTACCGGGAAGAGCAAGATTCTGCCTCCCCTCTCCTCATTGCATGAGTTAATTGAGTGCAAACTACTTTTGTGCTTTGCAGCAACTGGAGTAAGCTGAGGACAAAGGCAGAAAGTTAGGGATTGGAGAGATATTCCAAAATCAGCTGAAAGGGGAGGATGAGGATTAATTGAGACTGTCTCTGTCAAACAGGTACAGTTGGAAAGTATGAGATTTACCACAGCCCAGTCACAATTCTGCATTTTCTGTTACTTGACACAAATATCAGTGTTGTGCCAAGTTACTTTTTGTAGAAACGTATGGAAAAGACTTATACATTTCTGCAGCAATTAAAAAGATGATCCAGTACAAACTACTATTGAATATTTACTGCCTCTTCTCCTTTGCCTTCATTAGTAGGAGGACTGATCTTGTGGGTGACTCAGTTTTTAATGGAAATTAGATAGTTTCCACTGATTTGAACGTGCTTGTTATTTAAAATTTATACAGTGCCCTGCAATCTACTCTGACTTAAGTCAGTACCAAAGATAGCATTGATTTTAATGGAGAGAGGTTGCAATTTGACATCCAAACCCTATGCAAGAGGAAGAAACACCATTATCAGTCTGAGAGGTCTGAAGGCTTTTCCAGACAATCTTCTCTCTCTCTCTCTCTCTCTCTATATATATATATATATATATACACACACACACACACACATATACACTACATAAAAGTCAATGTTTATCTGTTTGTGGGTTTGTCTGTTTGTGTCAGGCAGGCAAAGACCTCATACGATTGGCTAAGTGAGATGAGAAGACCTCATATGATTGGCTGGCGGTGAAGATTCTATAGAATCCTGGGGTTGGCAGCTTAGGGAGGGGCCTTTAGGATTCTCAGCCAAGAGCTCTTGGACCTCAGGCTGGTTGCTATGGAGATGAGGCCTACCATCAATAAGGATGCCAGAAAACATTTGGGAGGCATATGTGAGAAAAACTAAGTGACAAACACAACATAGCCCATTTTCACACTACAATGTTATAGTGCTATTATTCTACTTTCAACATCCTATGGAATCCTGGGATTTGAGGTTTAAGGAGGGGCATTTAAGAATTCTTAGCCAGAGAAGTCTTTGGCCTCAGTAAACTACAAACCCCAGAATTCCACAGGATGTTAAAAGTGGAATAATAGCACTATAACAATGTAGTGCAGAAATAGCCATAGTCGCAAGGTCTTCTCACCTCACACAATAGATTGTATGAGTTCTATATGTGAGAAATCATAAAGCTGAAATTCAAAACAAAAAATGAGTCCAGAAAAACGTTAAGCCATTGTACAAATTCAACAGAAAGCAAAAACATCAAAAGCCAGTACATCAACATCACCAGAGAACACAGATTGGATTGGGGACTATAAGGGAAAGTTACATGTATTGGAATAGGCCAATTGCTATGGAGACGATGCCTAGCAGCAAGGAGGACGACGACAGTGTATTCCAGCAGGAACCCAACCTCTATATGTTAACAATTCTAAATACTGATTGGATTGGAGAATATGGGGGAAAGTTACAGCTACTGGAATAGGCTAGTTGCAATGAAGATGAGGCCTAGCAGTAAGGAGAACGGCGTATTCCCTCAGGAACCCAAACTGTGTATGTAAATAACTCTGAATACAGATTGCATTGGGAAATATGAGGAAAAGTTACGGGTACTGGAGAAGACAGTTTGATGAGGTTTTTAAGAGGAAAATAAAATCTTAAGCAACGTTGGAT